>BGPT01003466.1:2039-29640 GCA_003297045.1 Symbiodinium sp. clade C Y103 | reverse complement strand
CTGACTGGACTTGCAGGCTTCATCAACTACGCCTTGATCAATGCCAAACACGACACCATTGATCGCATGGGCCAAATGACTGGCCAGCTGCCTTTGGATGATGCAGCCAACACTGGCGTGATGATTGCAGGCTTTTCCAGCCTCGCTTGGACCTACTTAGTCTTCTTGATATTCTTCTACCTTGACCGTGAAGGGTGCAAACTCATTTACCACTTGAAGATGAAGCCGCAGGGTGCTGAGGATACCAGCTTTTGCCAGAACCTCAAAGACNGTGGCCCAGTTTGGTGATGTATTCCATGGTCAGCTACTGGGCTATCCTGAAAGTGGCTGTCTATGGCAAAAAGGTGTGCGGCCATGATCCTTCCAGCAAGGAAGGCCTTAAGGCTGGGCAAGGCATGACATCCGAAGAGTCTGCTGAAGTCTCAACGGCCATCGACAGCGCAGACATTTCTGAAGCTGGCCGTGCCTGAAAGGGAGCGATGCCTCTCTGACGGCAATCGGGATTTGCACAGATTCTTTGAGACCTCTTGAGGAAGAGGCTACTCAGATTGGTCACCAAGCTGTCAGTCAGCTGCTCTATGAAAGCAGTTTTCCCAAGTTTTCGCCTTTGCATAGTATAGCTTTGTAGCTGCCAAAGGGCGTGCCTAGGAAATTCAGTGGCCCGTGTGACGCGACTAGTGCGTCTGAGCTCACCCCAACGTGTAAAGGCTGGGGATGGGCGGCACGGATTCCAACATTCAATGCATTCGGTTGAAATCTGCGGATCTTGCAAACCACCTTGGCTGGGCTTCCGATCATGTTTCAGTCCGCAATTGAAATGGCACAGCAGCACATTGTTGCAAATTCCTAGCTGGTGGATTGAACTGACTCACATCGGCTTTGTTTTGGTATGCACGTTTGCCGATCAAGGGGTTCTCGCTCATTTGTCAGCTCCCCAGCCGAGGTCCGAGTGCTGTTGTGATGTTCTGGAGGTGCGGTGGGCAATCAAACCAGAACCAACACTTGATCCACTAAAACCATCTAAAACCCAATTCAATAAATCTAGGTTGTGTTTTGTTTTTTTTGGATGTTGTAAACGACTTTCTCCAACGAAAGATCCACTTGACGTACTCAGGAAGGTTTTACGATTGATGAGAATGAGAATGTTGAATGATTGATGCTTCACATTCAAACAAGACTGCAGAAGCCAAGATTTGATGTTCCATGAAGGCAGCTGTGGACCACTGCAGTGCTACTCTGGACTACAGATGCAAATCATCACAGTCCTCACAGCACCTGGATGACGATTTGACAGTTTTGATAGGAGCTTTGTGTTTCTGTTGAGATAAATCTCACAGGGATTCATTGAACAAGCAACTGTCGGTAGATCCTTTGTGATTGACTTCCATTACCAATCTCGAATGGACAATACAAGCACAGTTTGCTCTCATTGCTTTTGGTTTCGATCGTTTTCCATCATATTTGAAGTGGATTTTCTCAAAGTCTTTGCTTTCATATCATGGACATGGACTTTTTAATGACTTTTTGATAAATTGTTTGTTTCACAGTCAGAATCTGCTTCCGAGGATTGCAGGCCAAGGCTTGACTGGGGAAGGGTGCCGTTTCCCATGGAACACAGCTGGGATTGAAAACTTGCAGCCAGTTATCAGCTGTGTTTGGTTAAATAGATTCAAACAGATTCAGACGCATCATGAGAAAGGTAAAAAGTGGCATTATATAGAGTATAATGTTCAACTACAATGTTTAACCTTTGGCAGCACCTTTGCAGCTGAGCATCTCTTGTGTCTTGAGGCCGTAGATCATAGACATAGCCAGAGACGGCCAAGAGTGGAGAAGCCAGCTGTGCCAGCTGCAGAGGACGCGCAGTTTGGCAATCGTTTCCACTTGGTGGTTTGACAATTTGACATTCCAATGTTTTCTTTGGTTCAGTTTCAGGGTCACAGGGTTGTAGGATCACCCGAAACACGTTTCACACTTTTCACTTTTTGTTAGATATTGTCACCATGGTTTTATACTTTACATTGATTTCCCTAGCTGAATCGTGGGATGCCATGGGATGCATGTCGATACCCTGGCGACTCCGAGAGGTTCAGCTTGGTTCTGAAAGGCATAGCACTCGGCACCATGGAGACGCTTCCGATGGTGCCGATCCGCCAAAAGAGACACCCAGCAGCTGAGCACAGAAAATATTGGGGTTTCCAAATTTATGGGGGATCCCCAAAATGGATGGTTTATAATGGAAAATCCGAAAGTAAAATGGATGATTGATCCCGATGCTTTCTTCGCCCAACAGATTGATCATGATTTATCATGATTGGTCTGATTTGGGGTGCGCAGTGGGGTATCAAAAGCAGTTGCTTTGTCGATAGGAAGTATCTTTCTGCTTCCCATAGCTGTTGCACATTGCCCTTGACATCCGAGGTAAGGCAGCCTGCAATCCAGATCTTGATCTCTTGGACCATGTCATGGGCACACAGAGGAGCTTGCATTGCCTTGATCCATGAGGTTTCTGCTTGCCTGAAAGAGGGACCAATTATGCAATTCCACAGCATTTCTCGACATGGTGATGTCATGTTTGTTGCGTCAAACCTGCGCAGTGCCAGGAAGAATTACTTCAAAAAGGGCGAACCCTACAATGGTGTTGAGAGCCCGATTTCCCAGGAGTTCTTTTTGGTCTCGTTTTCTCTGTGGATCTCATTTTTTTCTCGATGCGCTTGAACTTCAACAATGTAATCTTCAGATATATCCATCTGGACTATGAGAGTTCAAGAAATGTTGACTCATGTTGACCTGTTGGTTGAGTTTTTCCAATCTGTGGCGTGCAACCAGCTCTGTCTTCAAGGCCATGAGAAGGTGGTAGGCCTCTCCGTCCTCAATCGAGACTTGGCGTCCCCGGTATTCGAGCAGTCCATAGCAGTCCATAGCTGCCCATAGTTGCCATAGTTTCAAGTCGTAGAATGATTAGAATGATGACCGAAGTGTAGAGGCACTGAAGTCACTGTAGAAGTGTGCTGACCGAAATGTCTGCTGTTTAGCAGGTTCCACCAGGCCACCGGCATCATGTCTTGTTCTCGTTCCTTGTTCTCGTTTGACCAAGTACCTCGTGGCTGCCAGCACTGGCAGAATGAAGAACATTGTTGCAATCGGGGGTGACTTGCTTGCAACAGTACTCAGTACTCAACAGCTATGACGCTATGAAGCCAGTTGCGGAATATCATGATGAAGCATGATTCATATGTCCACATGTTCCCTTCCATCATGATTCTGTTTCCGTCCATTTCTGGACATCTATGCAGCAAGAGGAATCGCCATAGCCGTCATTGGAGATTCACCAAGTCCACACATGGGGCATCAGGATCTAGCGATGTTTCTCAGGTTCTTCAAGAAGATCAGTGAGACGACCAAGAGCATTGTAGAAGACTTCGCCTTCGTGCGGGATCAGTACCACAACTTCAAGAAGGACTGGAGGGATTAGTGGCAGTCTGAGTCTGAAAAGCTGGGTGGTAGGTTGACATCCCCATTTTGGTTGATTATGAATATGCAATCACACTTTAGATTATGGATTAATATAAATATGAATCATATATATATATATATATATTATATATATTATATATATATAATAAATATTTATACTGATTTAGTATATATACATATATATATATATATATACCGCCATCATATCCCAGCGCAATGTTCACAGTGCGCCTCTGCGAGGATGTGCTTGATCCTGCTCAGAAGGCAGCCATGGACGATGCGGAGGTCATAAAGCGCTTGACCGAGGCCAGGGCGGCCCCAGGGCGGCCAGGGATAACCAGGGCAGGTCTTTTCTACGGGGTCCGGGTATACCATACCCCAATACCCCATTTTAATGGATCAACATGGTCATACTGTATATATTTTAATGGGGTGTAAATGATCAGATGATTAAACATGACATTTAGGGGGTACTTGATGTTTAGGCAAACCTAGGTTTTTCTCTATTGGTGGACTTAAATGTGTGTTTTCTCTAGTGGGGTGTTGGCAAAGACAGAGACAGATGCAGTTTCGTCGATAGGACTGGCATGTCAATGAGAACATAATGAGAACAATTTTGGCCACATTTACTGCCGACAAAGATGACTGCCTCACAGATTCTGACAGATCCATGATCCAAGCCGCCCAAATTAGCCCAAATGCCGCACCAGGCCTCAACTATTGCAGCACCAGGCCCTTTGGATCCCTTTATTTTAGCATGAAAGTTTTGGTGGTCTGAGTAGAAGAGACTATCAGAACATGGAGATTCTCGATTCAGTGCAGCATCGGTGGATTGGAATTCCGCGATTGTAGCATCTTGTTGTGTGAGCTTGTGGGGTTATTGTATCTTATTGTCACAATATTCTCATCATTTGTTGGTCGAAAGGCATCCAAACAGTGCTCGACTTTATTGACAAATGTGAAGATCCGTCCCTTGGCGAATTGGTGCATCCTTTGGCGGCAGAAGCTATGAGAGATGAAGCACAACTGATCAATGTCTACTGAATACATCTGAATACATTGAAATCATTCATCAGACATAGCGTTGAGCCTATGACCCCAATCCAATTCCATTTATTGAAACAATCCCGGGGCCTCTCTGCAAATGATTTCGGCATCTCCGCTGTAGGCTTCGACTCTTTTTTTCGACCACTGCCTGCAACTTGTCTCAATGGCTTGGTGCTGTACAAGCTGATTGAACCATTATCAAACCACTTGTAGAGTACTAGCTGAGCGCAAGTGAGTGAAGATATGTTTACTTCCCCTCAATTGCTGAAAACTGCTTGGAATGTGTTTTAATTTCTATACAAAACACATACAGGACAGCTAGTGGGTAGTGCACATTGGCCAACAAGAACGAAGCGGATGTGTGATGATGTGTCCAGTGTCCCGAACCCAGGCAGTTTGTGTGCTCCGAACTTGGAGAAGAACCTGACCGAGGAGCAAACTTTGCATGTAGGTGCCATGACACTGCGTTCGGAAGAGTTCAGCAACGTTGGATGAGAAACGATGTGACCGCCAAACATTGCACCACAGTGATTGAATCTCTTGGCGCCGTGGGGTGCAATTTTTGATCTAGGATTCTAGGATTAAATCTCCTGGGTCCATTCCTCTGAGGTCTCGAAAGCTCTCAAGCTCTGCAAAAAGGGTGTCAAAAGATGTCTCCTGGTAGCACCTGATAGCCTTGTAGTCTCCATGTACCAACGTGCTGACAATGCTGATGTTGGTAATCCATGGTTTGAATCCACATAGTGAGGCACAAGCCCGACCTGAGGGTCTCCCTGCCATGGATCCATCTGATTGAACCTACATAATCCAATCGAATCGAATTCACAGAATATCAATTGATATCATACAATCCAATTTAGTCTATGCGTCTCCAAAACGCTAAAAATGGGTGTGCCCCCGCAAATTATGGAAACAATCCGGATTTCTCACCAGCACTGGCAGCATGCGCCTTTCCGGCTAAGGCCAGATCGCTTGGAAGAAGCCGGCAGGTTGGGGTTGGGTCGCAGCTGCATTTGTTTCACCATGGGCAGTGGATTTTGAGCGGATAGCGATCCCAATCAGCCACGGTTTTCCTCAAAGACCTTTCTGAAGCATATCATGATAGCGTTGGTAGTGATTGTCCATAGATCTAGGAACTGTCTCTTTCACAATTTCCCCACCTTTTGAGCGCACTGGATGGAATTTCTGCTGCTCAATTGGGTGGTTCTCCAAGAGCGCCGGTGCAGGGCATTTCTAAAGGCGCGGGATCTTCTGAAGATCGACATCTCCCAGGATAGGGCGAGTGAACTGTCGGTTGAGAGATTCCCATGCAAGCTGTTGACAACGCAGGTAAAGGAAACATCAACGAAAGAGGTAAGATTCTAACTAGAATTGAGTGGAACAACCAAGTAAAACGATTAAGTCGCATAAACAACATTAGCAGTTGAACAGATTTTCAATGATTTTCATTTGCAGGTCCAAATATGCATAAATATCCTCAGTATTTGACAGTATATTTGTCTCAAGCCACTTGAACTTGACATCTCTGCTCTCCCACTCACCACTTGCCATGTCCGTCAGTGCCATCAGTGCCTTGGTAGTCGCCATCGCCAGCATTGCTGTGGCACAGCAGCCGGGAACGCTGAAGACCGAGGGAAATCCCACGATCTCCGTGAAGGAATGTGGTGCCAATGGCTGCAGTCAGAAGGATCACAAGCTGGTCTTGGATGCCAACTGGAGATGGATCCACACGGAGGATTCTCAAAGTTGCTATGAAGGCAACATGTGGGATGATTCCATTTGTGCAGATGGTACGACTTGTGCTGCAAAGTGTCAAGTTGAAGCTGTCGATGCTGGGGACTATGAAAAAACCTACGGCATCACAGCCATTCCTGGTGGAGTGAAACTGAGCTTCGTCACAGGCACCAATGTTGGATCACGGCTCTTCTTGCTTGAGGATGATGACAACTACAAACTCTTCAAGTTGAACAACCGTGAGTTTCTGGTTGGTGATTTGAAATAACTTTGATGTTCAACTCCTCCAAACATTGATTGGGGATGATGATCCCCAACTAATCAGCAATTAACCCCCATAGTCTCGGGATGGGGCTCAACATTGAGGTTTGCGGTGGACGTGGATTCTTCCACGGTGGAATGTGGCATGAATGGGGCCATGTACTTCGTGGAGATGGATGTGAAGGGTGGTAAGGATCTGGGCGAAAACCAGGCCGGTGCCAAGTTTGGAACTGGTTACTGTGATGCCCAGTGCCCCCATGACATCAAGTTCATCAATGGCATTGCCAACTCGAAGGATTGGAAACCACACCCCAAGGATTTCAGCAACAGCATGGGCCTTGGTCACTATGGCGCTTGCTGTGCAGAGATGGACATTTGGGAGGCCAACAACATGGCAACTGCCTATACCCCGCACCCATGCAAAATTGAGACTCAAGGGCAGTACATGTGCGAAGGCATTGAGTGTGGTGACAACGACAAGGATGAGCGCTACAAGGGTCTTTGCGACAAAGATGGCTGCGACATTAACCCCTTCAGGAACGGCAACCGCAGCTTCTATGGGAAAGGTCCTCGTTATACCATCAATTCCTTGAAGCCAATGACTGTGGTGACCCAGTTTCTGACGAACAACGGCAAGGACAACGGGAAGTTAAAGGAGATTCGCCGCTTCTACGTGCAGGATGGAAAGGCCATTGCCAGTCCAACAATCAAGATCCTGCCCGATGAGCCGGATTCCATCACTGACAAGATGTGCAAGGACAGATGCACAGATGGCGCAGTCCAGGGATGTTGAGAAATGTTAACTGTTGAAGATTGACCCACATCTGATAAAGCTATTCCCATAAACTTGGGGGAAGCAAAGGCGATGAAGTAAGTTTGCATTTCATAATCAGGCTGGAGTTGGCAAGTGTAACTCATGGAAGTTGGCGGTACCTTGTCGCATCGGGTTTGAGGACATCCAAGATCTCTATTTAGATAAGATAGATAAGTTAGATAAGGTTCAATCTAGCTTTGGATTTTACTTTTCGATCTTTTCATTTGGGTTGCTGAAGGAAAAAAACAAATAGCCGTGTGGAATCTCACGGAATTGTGATGTTTTGCAAGATCTCAAGCTTTGAATGTTGTGACATTTTGTGACTTTTGAGACACTTTTGATGTTGCTGGTTCCAGAAAGGATATCCAAGATCTCTTTGGAAATCCCAACGACTTCAAAGACAAGGGCGGGAACAAGGCCATGGGAGACTCGCTGGATCGTGGGCATGTGGCCACGTTCTCACTGTGGGATGACATCGATGTGAACATGATGTGGTTGGACTCCTGCTACCCCACGGATGAATCCTGCAGCAACCCTGGTGTGCGCCGGGGCATGTGCCCAGGTGGTGATGACAGTTCACCAAAGTTGGTGCGCCAGAAATACCCATCAGCCTATGTGACCTTCGCAAATGTGGCCTTTGGGGAAATCGGCACCACCCAGAGTGTCTATCCTGAACAAAATCCATCCACTGCTGCTCCCACTACTGCCCCCAGCACTGCCAGCACCAGTTCTGCGGGCTTCCTTTCAACCAGCACAACTGCCACAACCACTACGGCTGGAACCACAAATGGTGGCAGCTGCGCAGGCGCGTGGCAACAATGTGGAGGACAGGACTTTGATGGACCCACCTGCTGTGTGAGTGGATACACTTGCACAGTGCAGAATCAGTGGTACTCCCAGTGCGAATGAAGCTTCTATGAGAAGCACTTGAATTAGCTTGAATTTGTCCTTGGCCATGTCTCGCACTGAAACTCAACACCTGTAAAGAGCTGTGAAGGCTTCCAGGTGACTGAGGAATTCAAGCAATTTTTGTATAGCCATACAGTATAGCTACTCACTAAATGCTACTCAGTAGCTACTCCAGCCAGCTGCCATAAAGCCACCCTCTGGTGGCATTTTGCAGCCTTTTGAGATGCAGAGGTTTCCTCCTACCAATGGGAGGGCATCTGCCTGCAGAATCTGACTGTACAGTACAGCTAAAGCACAGAACGTAACGGCTACAGCTCACTACGTTCCTGGATACTCTGACTTGCAACAGCTGGTAGAAGGAGGCGCCATCAGATTGCTGGCTGGTGCCCTGCCTGTCATTCTTGTCATTGATTCCTATTCCATCATAGTTTGGTCATCACCCTAGAACTTGATATCTTTCAGCCTTTGTCAGAAACAATTGAAAGGTTTACCTTGTTCTTCCAGGCAAGATCGTGTACTTGAAGAATCACGATTGCTCTTGGTTGCATGAGTTGCATGAGCATGTTTTGGTAGAAACTTGTACTTTTCGGCTTTGCCCATAGGAGCCCTGGTACAACCACACTACAACTTGGCTCGATCGCGTCCCTGTGATGCAATTAGAGCTGTTCCTGCGGTGGGTAAAACTCAGATAACTCAGCAAGTGTAGAGCATGTAAGGAGCATGTAAGGAGTAAATGTCACTTAGTGATACTCAGTGCAGAAGACACGTAGCTCATCGATGCTGCAGGGATAGATTGTAGATTATAGATGATTATAGACCTGCTGCGCCGAACACGAATGATATTTGGATCTTTTAGGATTCCTGGATTCAATAGTTTCATAGTGTCATTGTTTGCTTGCTTTTTCAAGGTGCTCCTGATGCCTTTGTTTTCCTTCTTTGCCTCACACAACAAAGACTGAGAGAGTATGACAGATGCTGCTCTGCCGGCCCACAGATCATTTCAGACATGACCTCAGAGCTTTCGTCATGGAACCAGGCTTCCATGCTCTTTTTGTATCTTTTCTCAAAACATAGACATCCAGCGTAAATCAACGTAACATGTTTCCAGGCAGACATGCACATCATGCACTCATTTGGTTGCGCTGATCGGCTCGAAGGCTGGGAAATTGGCTCTGATCCGGTCCAAGAAAGTCAGCTTCTACAAGACACAGGACTTTTTCAAGGCGAGGCGAGCAGCGGAACGCCACACCGATGCGCTGCTTTTCCTGGAAGCAACAACTTCAAGATTCAAGTTGGTCAACGTTACAATATCTTACAGAACTCTTACATAGCTCTTACATCAATTTCCATCATATCATAATCATAATTCTTGCAATATTTTACAATAGGGCTGCAAATGGCAGACTGAGCGAGGTCATTGAGAGACAGGGCTACACCTACTCACCAGAGCTGTGGGGCAATGTCCTGATGCCTCTTGGATGTGCCACAGAAAACGGGAAGATGAGAAAAGGACATTTTTTTTCTTTAAATATGGAAAATACAAAGTCGATCAAAGTCTTGTTTGCTCATGTCTTTTGAGATGCTTTTTTCTTGTACTTGTTTGCTATTGATAACTGACCATCTCTGAAACAAGTGTCGCAGCGGACATGGCAACATTTGCACTGCTCCTGTCCCACTTTGGCACCTCCCAGGCTTCACATTTCGTCCTTGGCAAGCGGTGACTCGGTGGGGAGTAACGCTACAGAATAGACTTCATTCAGGATTTGATTTGATTCAATGATCTTCGAAGTCCAGGTCTTACATAGATTTAGATCCAATTTCTTGGTGGTGCGGTCCTTGGGGGTTTCTCCCCCTATGACTTGCCAATTTTCTCAGCATAGCCCAGTTGCGGCTCCTCAGAAACTTGCCGCGTGTTTGTGGGCTCTTGTATGCCTAGATCAAGAGAAGCAGAGCTTCCTTCCGCAGAATGAACTTCACTACTTCATACCGAAGGTTCTGGGAGTCGTGGGACCAGTGGATGATCACAGGATGAACGATCAAAGATCTGAGGACAAGAGGACGGCAAAAGGACAAGGAAAGGACTAGGAAGGGCTTGTTCTAAATTTCAGTTTCTGTGATCTCAGCCATGAGTCCTGGTGATTTTTCAACATGGTTGAGGTATGGTTGAAGTATGGTTGAGGTATGGTTGAGTGTCCGAAGCAGGGAGAGGTCCTGGATGCAGTCATGGCATCTTGTTGTTTTGGACATCAGGTGGGACAATTGGAGAAGTTGAAGAAGGAAGCTGAAACAATCGAGAGCGAATTCCAAGGCCATTATCAAAGCCGAATCGAAGGGGGCAAGGACACCAACTCCTCTAGTGTTCATCAAATTTCGGCAGCCACAAGCATACGACATCAGCGCAATCAGGTCACTCACCTGGAATCTGTTGGAATTTGTCTTCCTCTTCAACTCCAGTAGTGAGAACGCAGGTTTTCTGTGCCTGAATACTCCATGTCTTCTCCAGGCACACCTGAAGCATTGATAGAAATTGATGCAGAGGACTGGACCCGGGCCGAAGCATCTAGCAAACAAATTCAGTGGAGGATCGCCATCACATCTAGGTATACCATGGTGTACCATGGTGTATCCCACAAAATGGTAATTTTCAAGGAGGAGGATATAACCAGTGGATCCATTCTGGGTATCCACCATTTTCCGAACCCGGCCTCCATCCATGATCCTGGGGTGTCATTGGCCACATGGCCACAGGAGTCTGAGTCCGCAGAAGTGGACGAGGCCAGGCCATCGAGGGCAGTTGGACCATGTCCACCCAGTTGTGATGTTGAACATTTTGGGACCCCCAACACCACCAGATCACATGGGGCCCGCAGGTTTCCGCAGTAAAAGACCAAACCATGACATCCACGGCTTGGTGGATTTGGAGGATGTCGACTTAACCTTTTGATTTTTGAGACCAAACTCAGCGCAACCAAGGGAAGGGAGTTGAAGTGCGAGCATGGACGCTTGGCAGCTGTGAGGGTCGGGAAGGCGACATCACATCAGGGAAGATGAAGACCTTCTGACCACGTGTGCTGCTGAAAAGTTTCTGTCCCATTTTCCGTCAGTCTTCCTGGACTTGGAGAAACAACTTGAAGGGACTGCCTTTTTTGGGTTTGCATCCCAAGGAGAGCACAGGGGCAGCCACTGTGCCTGTTACGAGTGTTGGTCTGGCATTGAGTGTGACAAGCCCATGCCTGTGGGGCCCTATGTGGAGCAGGAGCAGATTTCTGCAATATTTTTTTCCAACACAGGAGCAGATTACCATTTGGTGATTCGAAAACGGTGACAGATTTTCCAACTTGTTGGCGCTCAGATCACAGGACTTCGAGCCATTGGTCGTGCAGATTGCCGAGGGAGCTCAACAGTCCTTGGCCATCCAGGGCTGTGCGCTGCATGCAGATCTCAGGCACCAGTCCGCACCTCAGGACATGCACAACCTGGGATGGTGCGCTAGTAACAAGATGTAACAAGATGTAACAAGTGTATGGGACCATAATGGACATTACGTAATCCCAAAAGAAAAGATATCATGTCATGGAATATCCATTATGATCCATTCTGATGAGAGTAACTTGGTCGTCTCATGCAGTGCCAACGGCCGGACCAAGATTTGCTGCGCTGAAGGTTGGCGCGCATCACCTTGATCCCTGGACATCATCCCTCAGAGGCCACAGATAAGGCTGCCAAGGACGGAGAACAGGGGGGATAACGGGACACCCATTGCGGGACTTTGAACATTGAGTACGTTGAGGCTCTATAGTCACTATATATATATATATATATATACATATATATATATATATATAGCCGGTTTGTTGTGGGCAGATGTGGGCAGATAAAACTTTCTTGATGCTTCGCGAGTTTCCGGTGCTGGCCCTGTTGGCAGGATTCTCTTTGCCGGATGGCTGGCAGCCAGCACACACAGTCCCTCAAAACCCGCGTTCCACACACAGTGCCTGGGATGAAGCTATGGACAGCCAAAGAGTAGCAAGCCTACTGCAGATGACAGGAGAGAGACGGAAACCTTCTCAAACAGACATTTGATTGTAACAGTTCTTCTAACTTAGAGTCTAACATTTACTTTCAATGAGAAGCATACCATTTTGAACGAGGCGGATGTCGACACTGAACCACGAAGGGCGGTTCAAAAACCAAGAACTTGGAAGACATATACTTAGTATATAGCTATTTATAATATGTATATATATATATATTATATAGCTGCTAATCCAAAAGGGCAGCAGAAGCCAGAAGCTGGCATCTCACCTACAAAGCTGTGTCTTTCCGAGCCTTTCCATTCATACAGTTTCCGAAATTTCGATAGCGGTGGCATCTGGAGGTGGCTCAAGATGAGTACATCTACCTCATCGACATTCCTTTGGGTGGGGCCCTGAGTGACAAGCTGGTCAATGATGCTTGAAGTTGGCGCTTTGAATAGAACATGCTTGGTTGCTTAAACTCTTTCCTCTGCAGTTGCACTGAAGACAATTTGAGGTGAATCTCCTTGGTATCAAGTGTGCAACTTGACAGCAAGTTTCCAGCCAATGGGAGGCATCCCAAATACAGCATCATCGTGTGTCTAGCTCATCGACAAGACTTTCAAACATCAATGCTTTTTTACTCCAGTCTCTGCAGATCTCTGCAGACAGTTTTGCGGAACACAGCCAAGATCAGTATGAGGGGAAATCAGAAAATCGGCGCAAAGCCCAAGCGCCTGGTCCAACCGTGATAGTTGCTGTAACCACTGCGCTGTCAGCAAGGCTACTGCTACGGCGTGGACTGCACTGATACCTCCAGCTCCGAGGGTTGGTATAGCCTGGGCGAAGTCCAGGTGCGGCACAAGATGGGACGAGTGTGTTGTAGTTTGGCCACACACGTCAGGAATAGCACAAGTAGGGCTTTGTTCATCCTAGATATGTTCGGTTTGATTTGCATTTCCAGCTCCCTGTCAATATTTTCAAGGCGCCAGAGTTCAAGAGTCAAATGTGGAAGTCCAGCCAATGAATGGGTTCTGATCAAGTTATGAGATGTTATGAGTTATGACCAAGTGGCTGTCCTCTCAGATCACTCAATGTCCCTCCTGTCGTCAACTGGGAGAACCAGGTGGTGGAGAGTCATCAAGATCGGGACGAGATCGTCACGCAAATGTTCACCCCAGAGGCATGACATGATGACATGTCGCTAGGTGATGGTCCTCAGCTGTTCTTTTCGCGAGAAATAGTGACTATTACGGCCAAGTGTAAATCAAGAGGCGTCTTGGAAGGATATGGAAAGATTATTATTGTGCTCTACATACTTTGCATGACACTTTTTACAGTGCCACTTTCCTACTCTTGACAAGTCGCATTCGCATGAGAAAAAAGTAGGAAAAGAGGGTAAGATGGAAAGCCAAGTCTCATAGGTGTTGGACCTTTTGGACCTTTGCCAGAAGATTGACTTTTTATGTTTCATTTTTTCATTTTTTTCCATTCCATTGGGGACTAATCTAATGTCATTCCGACCAGGCCCTGAAGGAGCGGCGAATGCGCCAAAGGGAGACGAAGAAAAACTGCAGCCACACCTGGGTTCTGCCCCATGACGCCTCGTCCGGACCTCAAAATTGCCGTAGAAAAAGGAGGTGCACTATGCCACTATGTCTCTGAGAGTTTTGGAAAGGAGAGTGGTTGGAACTATATACTAACTACCAAAAAACTTCTCCGATCACTTGAATCATATCAAAACAAGTTCAATTTATTGCATTTGCTGGTATTCACACTCTGCTGCTGAGGTTCTATCTGGAGCACTATGCAGACAGAATCGCTTTCAAATGCCGAACAGGCTTCATTAATTTGTTCCTTGACCAGTAACCATTGCGGTGCAAGAGTCTGTGGAGGTGTTGAGCAAGTGGAGTCAATGGCTAGATTCTGACAGTAGATGATTTAGCCAACAGCTACCTTGATGTTGCAGAGTATTGATTTGCTTTCTATTGTTTTGTGGTGCGTCACCTTATATGATTTATATTGATTTATATGCAGTTGGGACAGCTAGATCAGCTAGTGCTCCCCTCGCCATCCCAAGATTGAGAGCTCCATCACGACTCTTTGGCGAATCTTCAGTACAATCGACAAGACGCAGCACAATTCTCCCATGTCTATCTCAGGATTTCTGAGTTGTTGCTGAGGAAAGGCGTGTCCGAGCTCTCGTGTGACAATGGCTTTTGGAAAGTGTCCAAGCATTCCTCCGACAGTCCTGCGTCTTGGCGTCTTAATGCCGAGGACAGAGGTTTCTGGTACGCTTCATGCCTGGTTTTCCATCATCTTCATCTAATGTCTCTTGTGGCTGCGTAGTTTTGGAGGTTTTTAGCAACAGAGATCCTTAGGGTCAGTGCAGAACCACCTTGTTGAGCACCGAGCTGAGGTGGCCTTGAAAATGTCTCCGAAGGACATGACCACTTGGGAACCTTGGCTGAAGCCACCGTTGAAATCGAACCAGTTACGCAACAGTTGCAGGCTTCTGACGCTTCTGGCCATCCTTGGAATCCTTGGAAAATTGTTGAGCACTGTGCCCCAAGGAAGATGACTTCCCGGCATGTTCCTGGGCAGAGGCTGAGTTGTGCACCAATGAGACTGCGCGAGATGTGCTTTGGCGGAGATTGGGCTCTCATGGAATCGTATTGGAGAGGTAGAACATCTGTTGTCCAAGAATTGGCTCAATCGAAAGCAGCGCGTGTCATCATAGGAAGCAAGACGCGCACTATCCTACTCTGTTCTGCCGCTTCTGGGGGGCACTGAGGTGATCTCCAAAGATAGCCCAGCGCTTAGCGGCTTAGAGATAGCACGGTTGCAGAACACTGTCTTTGTTAGGTGATGCAACAAAGATAACAAAAACCTCTTGACCAACTGGGGCAGTGTTTAAACTCAGCGCTCCAAGCGTGAAGTGTTTGAAGTTAAATTTGGTGCAGCTGAGGCCCACCTGTGGTGAACAGCTTCTCTGGAGATGGATTGGTCCACTACAGGCAAGAATAAACAATTTCAGTTGAAGCTGTCGAAGCTTGATAATACCAGAGGTTTTGGCCGCTGGGGCATGTTCGGGCCCTTGATACTGATACGTCAGAGTCGTGGCGTCAATCTCTTTATCACCCTTTGGTTCCGCATCGGATCCACTTGGGATCCTTGGGCGTCCAGGTGTCAACAAGAGGAGAGTGCGATGCCCATGCGAATTGCTGTGAAGGGCTTGAAGGAACTCCAGCCCAAGCAGCAGGCACACACTGGTCATCTGTGGTCATCTGTGGTCATCTGCGGTCAACGTGGCACCCTCCATATCCTGCAAAGTGATATGGTCCAGGATCTATTGTTATGCAGTCTGATGATGCAGTGTTGCTGCATCGTTTCTAAGATGTTTCCAGGCCTTTGCAATGCCACAATCCAACAGGTGGTCGTGCATGGAACGGAAGTTGCTGAACTTCAAGGCTACGACCAGAAAAACAACAAATACAAAGCCACTCGTCAAAACGCTGCGTCAACCAGCATGGTCCAAGATCGCCACTGAATGACATGCAGAATTTCACCTTGCTTAAGCCATGCTTAAGGGCCATGCTTAAGGAAGGCCTGATTTCCAACAGGTGGGAAGATCCACTGAGGTCAGATTTCTCAAGGGACACAGCGAGGAGGTGGAGCCTGCAAAACTGGATGCTTGGCACATCAGCCTTCCATGAAAACATTGGGACCATGGGAGGCATGGTTCCAAGAATGAAATGTTAATGATTCTTATAGATTCTTATTCTTATAATGTTTTTTTCCTCGATGTTTTTTTTCTCCAATGTTTTTTTTTCTTAAACATGCCTTTTCCAATACGGTAAATTTGTGGTTTCAGCCAAGGGTGTGTTGACTGCAGCCAAGGAAAGTCTTTTGAAGGAGACATCTTTCACCCGGCGATGCGAGGGCGGCAAGATTGTTCCACTTGGCATTGAGATTCGTTGCTTGCCAATCAATGGGGCACATCTGCAAAATGCTAATTTGGATGGGGAACATGGTGATAAACTAGAGGATTTTGATGGATTTGGGGTTACCTATTTTCAAGCAAAACATATGAATAGCAGTGTTCTGGTGCAGGATTCTTTGAACCAGAACAAGAACAGGCTTGTCTGACAACTAAAATGCGTCGAGGAAACCTTCGGCATGCAAGTAAACAATGTTTGATTTTGGTTATGGCAGGGTTCAAGATGCTTTAAGCCGCTTTAAGTCTTCAAGTGTTCTATTTTGCTTGACCACCGGGACGAGCACCAAGGTTGTTTCAAGGTGCCTGAAGATGATCTCCCGGAGCCGGCTCCATGGCCTGAAACGAGCTCCAGTGGTTCTTGCCGATTCCGACGATTTCGATGATTCCCAAAAACTTGCGCACTCTGTCACCCATGGTCACCCATCTCTGTTCTGATCGAAGAGCATCCAGTTTGATCCATGTTGGTTTGTCATGATCTGTCATGACAGTGCGAGGCCACAGTCAGTAAGGTTGGAGTGGTGGAGGCAACGTGGGGTTTGATAAATTTGTGTTGCTCATTTATTGCCGGAGCAATACCAGATGCACAGATGTCGTTCCATCCCTCTGGACCAAAACATGAAAGTGTTATGACCCTTTGTGAGTTGCTGACTGAGTCTGTTCAGAAGCTGCCCTGTCCCCAGTGTTGGTATCGAGAGGCCTCTTTCCTCGAAGAACATGAAGCGGTACGAAGCCAGGGCCTGCAAAAGGTGCGCCTGAGACTGGTACCGGGCAAGCGACAGGTATGCCACAAGTGTGGTGCTTCTTCCACTTGCCAGTAGCCGCCAGTAGCTCCTTCCTCTTGAGTTGGCGGGTGTGTTAAGTGTCAGTCTCTGGGTGAAAATCTTTCATGGTAATGTTCTACAAGTGTTGACTCATCATTTGATCATTTTGAGTGCTTCAATTTATGCTGCTTTCAAAATGATGAACTTGACAATGTTGTTTGCACATGGTCCGTTGACAGGTCCAGCTGGTCAAGGAGGAACATTCTCACCTAAAGACGACCAGTAAGGCTGGGCAATCAGCTGCAAACCCAAAGACTCCTATGCTTAAAGACTCTTGCTTGCAAGAGGCTGAACCCATCCCAATGCCAAGCCCATTCGCCTAACGGCCTAACACTCTCTTCAAACCCTTCCAGCTTTTGACCCAGAGGACACAAACATCAGACCAAAGCTTAGAAAATCGGTTGCTGCCGCTGCTAGGTGGTCGAAGTGGTCAAAGAGCAGCCATTCCTGCTACGGCCGTGGCCCGTGAAACTGTCTGCTGACACAGGCCCCGAGTTGCAGGTATTGCATGCTCGAACAGAGACTTCAAATATTGAACCGTGGTGGGATTGCTCTGGTGTGGGGGCAGGCAGAATTACTGGACAATTGGAGTAGTCATCATTCCAGCTTCTCAATTGTTGTTGATTCTTGATTGTTGATGTCCCTTGTTGATTCTAACAATCCCCGCTTCTAAACCACTGGCTGCACCAGAACGCGTCCTCCGTGTGGACTCGTGCTGGACAAGCCCGCTGAACTGCAGTGACGGGCAGCCAGCGGAGGAGGGATGCACTCGGGTAATGTTGGACCAACTGGCAGATGATTTCTATCAACTGTCGTGAAAGATCCGGCGAAACTCCGATCTCCGAGACTTTATTTCCTGATTTGATTGAGTTCACTGAGAGGCATCTCAGAGGCCAAAGATGGTCAAAGTTTTTGTGTTTTTGTCAGCACATGTCATTACCCTTGCGCAGAATTTCGTTTGCAAGGACACAGCTAGGTATCTGCAGAAGGAATCAGTCCGGTGTGGGGTCCAAGATTTGCTTCCGGTGTGGTTTTTGAGACATCAACGTTCAGAATGATCAGCAAATCCTGAGGACATCTGGTTCAAGTTCTGATGTTATCTGATATTCTGATTTGAAGATATTTGTGAAGTGCATTTGTGTTTCTCATTTTGACTCTCACCATTTCTAAGGCATGAAGATCTGGCTGATACGATGAACCGATCGTGGATCCTGGGTGCAGGCCATGGCCGATCCGCTGCCAATTCACTGCTCTGTTTGGACTGGATCGACTGGGATCCACTGGGATCCACTGGGATCCAGGTGGCTTAGCTGTGGCCCTGCTTCTGGTGCTGGTGAGCTGGTGCAAGGCCTCAGCTCACCGTGGCTATGGCATTATGGGGCTTCGGATTTGAGGGTGACGCGCAAGTGTTGATACAGCCATCGGGAAGATGTTCTCTTTGATGTCAATTCACTTGTGATAAGGTGTGGCCTACGCGAAAGATCGCAGAAATGAATTGAAATACGGTGCTTTGGCAGAAGTTTGCCGATGCTTCAACTCTTTCTCGCTGTGCCTACAGTCGAGTCCAGCAACCGGCAGGATCTCATTCAAGAGCCATATGAAAGCAGTTGCAAGAAGGCAACGCAAGCACAACCATCCAGCCCTTTATGAGGCTTTCCTAGACAAAACCTTGAAAGACCTTGATTCAGAACAGACAGACCAAGTTTATAGATAGGTTCAAGCACAGTTCCTGCGGTGTTGAAACCATGGTCAGATTGCAAACAAAAGGATACAACAGCCGAGCCATGAAGAAAGGGAGCTTTCCCATTTTCTGCACAACAGCGCAAGTTGTTTCTGTAATGGGTTGCGGTGACTGATGAGCGTGAATTATTGAAGGCTGTGCGCATTTGAATAGCGAATCATTTCGTCTTGATCCACTGCCAAAGATACTTCTGAACGCACCGAGGTTTGAGTGGTGCTTCATGGTTTCACATCCCTCTGAGCAGAGGAAAGGCCCTTGCCAGTGCGGCCTCAAAAAAGCGCGTGACTCCTGGGTGATTGCATACTCCAAAGAGTGCAGTGATGCAGTCCTGGCCCTCGCTCATGGCTATGGAGGGGTGTTCTGTTTGCAGCCGATTTTGAATCTTTCGAAGCTTTCAAGATTTTCCCTTCCACCAGTGCCCTGGCAAGAGGTCTGTATCATTCTGTATCCCTGCAGCTAAGGAAGCACCAAGTTGATTTGACGCATGACCACCCAAGACCTTCACATGCCAATGGTCCGCACCTGTGCCAGGTGTGTTCCGCTAGCCCGTTTTCAGTAACGACCTCACGCCATTTGGCGGAAAAGGATAGAAAAGAAGCCTGCAGCTATAGCAGACTCTAGCAAGTTGCAGTTCAATCGGAGAGCCAAATACTCTGCTTTGAACAGAAATCACTGTTGTATTTATCTTCATGAGTTTTTCGCAGTCGAGTCGGAGTGACAGACAAGTTGGTGCCACAGTCACTGATGCCCAGCCAATTTTTGATTGGAAGACATTGGACCGTTGATCCCAACATTTGACAAATTTTTGACATATTGGTAATACATCAGGTAATAACATATAATAACATGTAATAACATGGTAATTCTTCAATGATCTTCAATGCTTCTTATGAGAACCACCTTTTTTCTGTTGCGGAGGCAGCTGACTCTTGTGTCTTGTGATGGCATTTTGAGCTGCGGCATTGGCCCAAAAAAGAAATCTAGTAGAAGTAGACGTAGATATCAGTAGTATTGCCATAGTCACTTGGAAGCAAGAAGGACTTTGCTGAGCTTTCTGTGGGTTCGAAGAACCCAAAAGGTACTTAGATAGGCATCGTTTTGCAGATCTAGCTAGCTATTGGATGCCGCTGGCGTGAACGAGCTATGCTCGGGATCTTGTTCCAAGAACGATGTGATATGCGAGGATTTTTTGTCAGTGTTTTTCCCTTGCAGCAAGCTTCCATGAATGGACATTCCTGACTGAAAAAGCAGAATGTGAGAATGTTTGTAACACGCACTCAGCATATCTTGTTCCTGCCAAATTTTCAAGGGCATTTGGCCAAGTGTCGATTCTGCCATTGCTCAGGTTTTCATCCGTCATGTTCTTCGGCGGCTTTCCTGGAGGTGACTTTCCCGGAATGGGTGGCAAAGGAGGAGGCAGGTTCTGGCAGATGGGCAGAGGGGCTGGGGCAGCCGGCGTGGCAGCTTAAAAGTCTCTGTGACTTTGGATCATTTTGGATCATTGATACGAATCTTTGATGATTTTTGGGCGTATTTGTGGAGATTCCTTGAAGGATGCAATGGAATCGTGTCCTGTGAAGACACTAGCTATTGACAGCCAGGAACATTTCCTCAACCTGCAGGCCGATCCAAAAATGTTGACACCAGCAAGTTCTACAAACTCTTGGAAGTGGACAAGTGTCTTGGCGACAGGGGAAAACAACGCTAAAAGAGATGTTCACTTCAGAGTTCAGAGTGTGAACCATGTGGAACTTAGTTGCGTCGAAGTCTTTGCCGTTCATGCTAAATCAAGAATTCACAACAGGCGCAGCACTTCAAAGTGAGGGTCGACTCCCACAGAAATGCAGGGACTCGATGGAAGACCTTTGGTTTATGGAGTCCACGACATCTGCCGAGGAATTCCAACGAGGCCGAGATTAAGAAGGCCAGGCCAAATCCGTCGAAGCATCGAACAGCAGCACAAAACAGAAAGAGGTTGAACATTGGTTGAACATTAGTTGAACTATGTTGAATTGAGAAGGCTGTGACATTCCTCCCAGATGCAAGATCTTAGTATTGAACGTATTGGATTTTGTCTTCAGAATCTTCGGCCCTTTCCATGTCAGGGTACTTTCCAGCACTTGTTACTGTGACTCCAAACTCTCTTTCCTAGGCCTACCGAAGGCTGGCCGTGAAGCATCACCCAGACAAGGCGACGCATGAGCCTCGCAACCAAGTTTCACGTTGCTGCAAATCCCCCCAAAAAGATTTCCAAAAAAAGATATTTGATGAATTTGATGACATTTTGATGACATTTTGATGACATTTTGGTGATATTTTGACGCATGTTCATGGTCGCCATGGCACTAGGGTGGTGACCCCGAGAAGTTCAAGGAGATCACCCGAGCCTACGAGGCCCTGCCATGGGATACTCATGGGATACCCCAAATATGATGTTTTTTTGATGGTTAATCGATGGTAATCATATAATATACAATATTATATATATTGCCATTTTGGCGGGGGAACCCCCGGTTTCGGACAGGCCAATTTTCGTAGACATTTGCTGAAGTTTGATGAATTTTGTAGATATTCATGCCAGCTATACCAGCTATACCTGTGGATAGAATAGATCATGATGAACCAGCAACGCTTGGGTCTAGTGTTGGCTCTCCGAGCCCTAGACAGGAAAACCTTATGACATCAGGTTTGGTGCGACGACCTTGGTAGGAAAACTGCAACAAACAATGACCTTTCCTTGTTGATAAACCGTGATCATACCACAGTGACTGAACCTGACCAATTGATGGATGAATTCGTATCAGAAGCCAGATTTGCTCTTTTGTTTCATTGGACCGATGTTTGCGATGACATGTCGACTTAGCTCTGAAAGAACAAGACTTCCTAGTGGTACCAAACTCTGCCTTAGTAGAGGTGAGCTCTTGATGGCTCTTGCAAGGGGTACAGTTGCAATTCAATACAGCTGATTGCAAGGTATTGCAAGGTATTGCAAGGCATTGCATGTGCAGGTAACATCAAGCGACGGTTTGATACCATTTGATTACCGCTGAAATGCGATAGTTTCCCAATGTTTCCCATACTCTGCGTTCGTTTGAGGTGCTGAGTGACCAGGACAAGCGAGCCAAGTACGACAAATTCGGCTGGGTAGCCAAGGGGGAGAAAACAGAGAAAACATAAACCCATGGTGGGCCAGCTCTTTACACAAGGCTGTTCTAGCATTGTTTGGTTCGAATAGGTTTCAGGCAAACATACTGACATTTCGGAGGCTTTCAAGTCAGCATGTGTGGCACTTGGATGGATTTGCCCCATTCTTGGGCAGTCCAAAGGATGAGCATTTTTGCATGACCATGGAAACCGAGTAGAAATGATCTTCCGTTGCGTTTGTTGAGACATGGCCTTGTGGACCTTTTCCTGATTAGGAGAGGAGGGCTTGGACTCTGACGGTCCTGGCGATGCGTCTGACATCTTTGAAGCCTTCTTCGGAGGTAGGGCTCCCGCTGTAGATGTGGTTGGATGGGACATAGTGGGACTATTGGTAGGATCTTGACTCTTCACAAGTTAGGTGAGACAGTCATGAAGACGTAGGTAGTCAAATGATAATCAAATGACAATCACTAATCACGGGAACAATATTTTTCCATAGATACAGACTCCAGACATCTCTGGACATCTCGAGACTCTCTACCACCGACCACCAAGATTCACCTGGCGGCACTGAAGATGTCGCGTTGAGGTGGTGGACGTCGCGGTGGTGGAACCCGAAGGCGTCAAAAGACCAAGGAGAGATCACCGCCATCAACCTGCCACTGATACTTTCAAGAGCCCATTGTGGGATATTTTGGGTGCGGCTCATTAATCATCATGAGAGTCTCCGAAAGGTATGTGGAACCCTAGAATCCACCAGCTTACTTCTGCACTCTTTTCCAAGGGATACGGATGCTCGGGGCTTCCATCGCAGGACGTGGTTCAGAACCTGAAAGTGACCTTGGAGCAGTTTCCTAGCAGCACTTGATGATCTTGGTGGCTAGGGAACAGTTGGATGGCTAAGGTTTCCTCCCCTGGCTGATTGGAATCTGAACCACACACGAGAAATCTGGGATGATGGGTTCCACATAGTCCTCCCAGAACATATTACCTTTATCTATTGTATTTGAATCGGCTGGCTCCAAAAAAGAAACACTTCGTGGTTGAGGATGTATTCTGGCTACACCAAGAAGATGGCCATCACACGACAGGCGCAGCGGATGTGTTTGATGTACTTTTGATGTTCTGGTGGCAAATTTCCATCAGAAATTGGCACAGCTACAAGCCAGGTGAAAGGGGGGGGTCTTGAATATTCTTGAATATTTCTCCGTTTTAAAGAACGTGCAGCAGAGGTGCAGCATGAATGTCAGGTCATCGACAAGAAGAAGGGTGTCCAGGAATGCCGCGAGTGTGATGGCCGTGGCGTGAAGGTGGAAGTGGTCCGAATGGGGTGCCCTGGCGAAACAGACTTCAGTAGGACGGGGTGGTACTGTATGGATACAGATGCTCTTGACTGAGTTAGATTGTACCTGACAATTCAACGTATTCAGGCTAGAGTACTTGCTACGTTGTTCCATGTCCATGAGTTTTGCCAACTATAGACAAGAGACGGCAAATGTCTGGTTCAGCGTTCTGAGCCACTTTAGTTCCACTCAGGAAGTGCTCTCGCTGCTCAATATTTTGCACACCACAACCCTTTGATCCGAAGTTTTGAGGTTTGGTTGAGTTTAGTTGAGAAGGGTGGATCCTTGTTGGATCCTCGAAATCAAAAGAATACTTTCAGTATCTTGCTTTCAATGTGAGCTGGGGAAAACTCATCTTATCCCGACATCATTTTCCACCTTTCGCAGTGACGCAACCACACCTGCGAGCCACGCTGAGGCCAATGATTCAGCAGATGCACCTGGGACATCCTGGGACTAGGGAGCTGGGTTGGTGGGTTCTTCCCGTGGCTTAAAGCTGCTCCCTCACCATTTTGGTGCACTTGTATCATCTTAGAACTATATATTTATCACGAATAAACTGCCATCTCCGCGAATCTTTTGGCTCTCTCACTTAGGATTCTTGTTCTTTTTCCTCGGAAGTTTTTGAGAGCCGACTTGGTTGAACAACCGTTTGGGTGAATGGCGACCCTGCCATTTGCATCCATTTGCGGTAAATTTGGAACCAGTTAAAGTTAAGACATCTCAAGAAACTGGAAGGAAGGCCAGAAAGGAGCTGGTTTGAAGTGTTTCCATTTTGACGTCTTGACGTTGCCATCTCTTCCGATCCTTGCCATTTCAGGCAGTCGCAGTGCCACAACTGCGGTGGACAGGGAAAGAGCTTCCAGACCAAGCAGGAAAGAGAGGCAGGGTCTCAAGTTAAACAGTTAAACATAGTTAAACGAACATTCCGAAACTTTGGAAATGTCATGGACTTATGGATACTTCTGGATCAAATTGGATCAATATCTTCAAAGCTCAGCTGTTCAGCTTTTCATCAAGCTCTGCTCCAGGTCCTGGAGGTGCACATCCAGAAGGGTTCGCCAGATGGACACAAGGCGCTACACTTCGCAACTGGCCGCTCTCGCCGCACAAACTTTGATCGCGGAATACCCCATTGATACCATATTGATAAACACAATACATACATATTTATATACATGTATATATATATACACATATTCATTTTATTGGATAAGCAAAGATACAATATTGATGTAAGATGATGCAATAATTAAAACTTGCAGCTAAAATCTCGGGCTCAAGCTAGAACCAGGCTGCTACAATCGGCAGGGTTCCGCTTCCTACATGTCCATCATTAATCAGATGCTGTAGCCCCTGCCATGCAGGTTGTCTTTCGAGAGATGGCTGATGAACATCCCGACGCTGATGCCGGCGATGTGGTTTTTGTTCTGAAGCAGCAGGAGCTGCGTGAAACAGAAGAGCAACTTGCAATTACTGCTATTTTGCAACTGGCCAACGGTGGCCAACTGTTTTCCCTCCAAACGAGTAAACATGTACTACTCAGAGTTTGACTTGACCTCCGGGAGAGGAATAGTTGTGACATGCAAAGGGTTTCCGATCACCGCAAGGAACATGCTGACTTCAAGCGCAAGGGGGCCGACCTTTTCATTGAGCGCAAGATTTCTTTGGTCGAGGCAAAATTGATCAAAATCCACTGCCAGGGCTGTGAAGTTGGCAAACGGCATGATGCTATCCAGGGAGTCCTAGCCTTGAAGACACTGCGTCTAAATGTTTGAAAACAATAGGTTCTTAATGCTGAATCCATCTACCGCTTGTACTCGCAATGGATCGCCTTGACAGCGCATTTCGATCAGTTCCATACTGTGCCAAGAGTTTCCATTCAGTCTTTAAGGTTCAGTCTCCTTAGCTATCAAACGCACACACACACACACATGGCTAGCGGTCAAACCCTATACAATCATACATAATTACAATCATATATTACATTACAACTATAATATACTTTATACTATAATTAACAACACCAAAAAAGTCCTTATACGGTACTGTCCTTTTTTTTCCTCAAAAAGTCTGTATCAACACTTTGTAACACGCAGGCGCTGTGCGGCTTCACTATGGAGTTGACGCACCTCGATGGCCGAAAGCTTCAGATTAAGACATCGCCAGGCAAATGTCGGGAAATGTTGGAAAGACAACGAGGATGTGTTGAGAATTTATTCTGTATTATATATATATATGTACACTTGTGTATATATTGACTATATATATATATATGTATATATAAATATATATAAATATATATATATATATACACACATTTTCTTTGATTCAAGCGTTTTGATGTTGTTGTTGGGACGTGTCCTTTCTCGATGTTTTCCCCAAGATCTTGGAATGAATGGAATTGCCAGCTTTCCTACTTTAGGAGACTTAGGAACTCCAGGAACATGAAATGTCAGGATGATTTCGGTACTGGCCACACTTCCCCGGGGCTCCTCACGGGTCAGGGCTGTGGTGCAGGTGAAATCGTGAAACCCATGAGCCAGGGCTTTGACCCGTTGGCCAAGGAGGCTGACGGACCATTCGATTGGAGTTAGGAGACTTCGACTCACTATGACTCACTTCAAGGGACAAACAGTTAGTTGTTCATCCTCCATAATATGAGCAACTGGCCAATCCTGCTGACAATTGTACCAGTTGTTGAACTCCGGTGCAGGATCGGGATGAACAGCTAGAACTGCTGTCACATTGCCATTCAGACCTGCTTTAGTTGATGGACATACGGACTGCTGCTCAACTCCTCAACCCTATCATGTGCGCTGGTCCCTGACACATCCGTGGCTAGGAAGCGAAGACCGAGTGGGAAATTATCGAAGACGCAGACTGCCCCAGCGTAGAGAACGTCGCGCAGGCAGGGTTTAGAGTTTGGGACAGCAGGGTCGATCCAAAGCCATGGGAGATGGAAACGGGACTAAGAAGTCCAGTGTGAACAAATCTCCCATTATGTTTGACCAGACAAAGGATAGCCGAAAAGCATTCAAGACCCTTTGTCTAGTCAAGACCCTTTGCCTAGTTGTGTTCCTTGTGCATTGCACTGGCCCCAATTTACTGTATTGTGCATGGCCGTTCAGACTTCGATTCTCAAGCAGACGTAGGAAGCTATGTGCTCAGTACAGTCACTTTCAGGGTATGTCTGGATGTTCGCGGATGTGAGGCAGACACTACGGACATCGATACTTTGAAGAAGGCGTGTGAAACACAGCTGAAGCGCCTCCTGGTTGCACAGATTTTGCCAATCTCCTTAGGACTTCCGATAGGTGTCATTCCCCTTAGATACATAACATCGCCATACATCACCATTAACCAGGCATTAATCAGGCATTAACCAGGCAGCAAGCGGAGCAAGCGCAGCAAGCGCAGCAAGTGCAGCAAGCGCAGCAAGCAGTTGTTTTTTATTTGCTATTCTCTGCTGCAAGGCATTTGGCACAAGCCTAGCTGTGCCACAAAGTCAGCACATGCTGTTTGACATGCCTGCCCTTTTTGCATTGGGTTTGTTCCCCTCATGTGTTTGTTTTCGACATCCTGGGACCCACTGACACCAATTAGGGACCACTTTGCCCCACTTCAACTTAGCCACANTTGTTCCCCTCATGTGTTTGTTTTCGACATCCTGGGACCCACTGACACCAATTAGGGACCACTTTGCCCCACTTCAACTTAGCCACATGGTGTTTTGGCATTGTCCTTTATAGTGTTGTTGTTTGATCATTGTTTTCTTTTCCNATTAGGGACCACTTTGCCCCACTTCAACTTAGCCACATGGTGTTTTGGCATTGTCCTTTATAGTGTTGTTGTTTGATCATTGTTTTCTTTTCCCCTTTCATTGACCTCACATCCATTGACCTGCGCCATGGCCGAAGTGAAGCAGTCTGATTCTCAAGAAGTACCACCTGAACCTCCTCTTCCAGAACCTGCCCAACCAGTTCAGCCTACTTCATCTACTTCAGCTACCTCATCATCAGACTTGGCCCCAGAGGACTTTCTTGAAGCCCTTGCAGCAAAGGATGTAGAGCTCTCTGACCTGGATTNTACTTCAGCTACCTCATCATCAGACTTGGCCCCAGAGGACTTTCTTGAAGCCCTTGCAGCAAAGGATGTAGAGCTCTCTGACCTGGATTTTGGACTCCACCAAGAGTTGCGCGCCTCTGCACAGGCTCGACAGGAATTTTTGGCACTGAATTTGACAGCCCCAGACACATTCCATTATGATCCAGAACATGGCAAGTTCCAGCTC
>BGPT01003465.1:20812-39430 GCA_003297045.1 Symbiodinium sp. clade C Y103 | reverse complement strand
AACATGTCCCAGTTCCTCTCACAAAAGCATGCATATAAACTCAGAAGAAAAGCTACAAAAGCCAAGAAGCCGCAAAAGCCGCAAAAGCCACAAAAGCCAGAAAAGCCAAGAAGCCAGACTGGAAAACAAAAAAAATTCCCAAAAAAAAACAAAAAAAAATCCCAAAAAAAATAGCCCTCCGATAAACCTGGCCTTGGGGTCTTTGCAGAGTGCATCATCATCTTTTCCAGTGACCTGAATCAGCAAAAAAAAATACAAAAAATCCACCGAAACTGGGTCTGCAACTACACTACATCATAGTAGCTCACACCGGGTCCACAAACGCCATTTGCCGCAGCCAAAGCCAACAGCTCCTTCTTCTTGCCTTACCAGGGGTACTGTAGTGGTGAGGATGTGGATTCTGGCTGACAGGATTTGACATGAGTGGATATATAACTATAACTAACTATATAAGTTATAGTTATAGGCTATAGGGGTTATATCACAGCTTATTGAATGCTTATGGGGTTTATATGCAGCATGATTATACCCATTTGACACCCATTTGTAATCTCAATCGCCTTCGAAGGTTTGCTCCTTTGCAGTGGACCCAAAGTCACCCCACCAGCAACTCGATGCGCTCAAGTTGCACTGAGCAAGCAGGACTGGCCGATCGATTTCATGGCTAGCAAAAGAGCACACACCTGCAAAGGCGGTGTCGAAAAGCACAACAAGACCACGGTGAAAATCTGGAGATGTGAACCGTATCTCAACGAGAACTGGTGAAAACATCAGTGATGCGTGAAAGATAGGTCTCATCTGGAGGTTTCCTAAAATGGGGGCCCCCCCAACCTCCAGCATCTGCGTTGATGAGTTCATGATTGTTGTAGGTCACATTGATCAGCTCCAAGGCGACGTATTCACCTCCTTTCAGCTTCACCTGGATCATGGAGAGCTATGGCTGTTTCTTGAAGGATCCCCAAAACTATGGCAATTTCAATACGAAAATTTTAAAATGGTCTAATGACTTGGATGATTTGGGGTGGGGCACCAGCATTTCAGGAAACCCCATATTATAGATAGCTGGTTGGTCGGAAGCCATTACGAATCTCAGGGTAAGACAATCAAAGTTGAGGGCGGCTGAGACTGCAACAAGATTCTTCTTGCGATCGATGATCTTGACTCTCCCTCCAGGAGTGAGCAGCTTTTCTCTCCATGGCATGGGTGTACGGAAAAATCAGATGAATGCGGTGAATGCGGTGATACCCCAGAATGACAACACTTCGTGCTGGCATAGGGAAGTCAGAATGAACATTGATAAACTATGACTCACATTTTTTTTCAGAATTGGGGTCTGCCAATCATTTTCGAGGAAGTCAGGTGAAAACACCACTTGTCAGTATCCAGATGCCCACACCTTCGGGGGTGATGAGCCCGATGTCTCCAGAGTGGAACCTCAACATCTTCACTTCGTTCGTCGCAAGTGTCGTCAACATCGATGTCAATCGACTGTCCTAGCGTCATTCCAAGGCCCCGTGCCAGCCATCTTTGTCAAAGTCAGCTGCCTCGTTGGATCTATAAACATGATACAAAAACACACCACAACAGAACTTTGAAACAAAAGTCAGAAAAAAAAAACAACAGCAAACCAAAGCTATTTTCTTCAGCTCAATCTTATTCATCGCCAAGCAGCTGTCTGCTCTGGCAGCTTGTAATAGCCAGAACCGATGGAATTACCTGACAGCACCGGGAAGTTTTACAAAGCACTCAGCACTCTCCACACCACTCTCTGAAGTTTTTCAGTCCACCTTTTGCTTCTTCATTCATGTTGCAAGGAAGCCGTCTTCAATTTTTTCCGTCTTCTCTCTTCGTCTCTTTGCTTCCTCCAATTCCCTCCCATTCTGGCGCCGTTTCGCCTCTCATCCAAATTTCTCCGCGACCGCAGCAGGCGGAGCCATCTGAATGCACCTACCAAGAAACTTCATCAGCGCAATCTCTTCGAACAAAAACCAATTGGACCATCTGAATTCTGGGATAAGCAATCAGCTACCAAGCATATCATTAGCATGCCGCCCAGGCTTTGCTGAATCCCAGAACGATGAGCTATGAATCAATAGCGAGTTTGGTGAACAAACATCCAGTGTTCAACACCCCCTATCATTGGTTATGATGATGATGATGATGATGATGATGATGATGATGATAATGATGATGATGATGATGATGATGATGATGATGATGATGATGATGATGATGATGATGATGTCTAGCAATGTCCATCTCCAAATTTCCATCGTGGAATTCCCCAGGGGTTGGCTTCGCAGCGGCCTTGTCTGTACAAAGGTAGGGCTTGCCATCGTTGTCGGTGATCTCTGGCCTAGGTTTCTGCATCAAAATCGGCCCCCCAATGGCTATTTAAGCATTGGCAATTTATGGATCAATGATGATACACCAATGGGGGGCTGAAACATTCTGAAACTCTGGGCAAAGAAAGACAAAAAGGAAGGAAAGCAGCTCTCCGAAAGAACCCCCCTTTCAACCATTCGGAACTAAGGCGTGAGCTCTGAGTGAAGTGTCACTTCGACGGAGGACAAGACGGATCCAACGAATCCCACTGATGGATCTGACATGGGCTTCTGGACCCTGGCAGATGGAATGGTTCTGAGTGCAGGAAACACCAACTTGTTACATCTTTAGGAACACTCCAGGTAAACAAGCCGCTGAATGTTCTGTGAATATTGCAGTGTCAATGGTGGCGGAGTTGCACAGCACCACCGCAGGTCTCTGTAAGGCCTCAAGATGGGTCCAGCTGTCTGGGGTTCTGAGTTGCGGAAGTAGCGGAATTGGAGAACCATCAGGAATTCATTGGTGGAATGTCCCCAGTCGTTCACAGTGAAACGGATCCCGATAACTTTCAATCGACCCTTCGAACACACATGCGATTGATACTTCAAACATAAAGGAACACCCAAATAGACAACTTGGAAACCTGGAAATTGAGGAGCGAAAATTCAACGGCAACAACCTGGCGAAACTTGTTCATGCGTCGTATAGCCTAAGCATCCAACCGTAACCTTGAATGAGCGGGCACCCAAAGGCGGTCCGCACCCATTCCTGAAGGCGACGAAAACCGCATGGCCTATATGGCTTGTGGATGGCTTAGTAGAATGAAGTGGCCTCCAGTGTCATCTAGATGGCTCGCTGCGAAATTCTTCAGAAATTTGATTTTCCCAGCGAACTAACCCTCCATAGCTGGGAGATCACGTTTGATTGCCATAGGTCATAGGCCATAGGGTTTTTTCCATGAGTGAACACACGGCCCAACCCACCAACCTGAACATCAGGGGATATGGCGCCACCGCCAGACAGTGTGAACTTCATGCATCCACCAAGCCTTGGGATCTCCAGTTTCCATTGGTTTCCCAATGAAAACAACGATGTTGGATGATATAAAATGTTTTTTCCCATGTTCAATCCATTCTCTCCCTAATGATCTCACTATTATCTCCAGTTTATCTCCCTAGTTATATATATATATATCCTCATGTTCTCCTTATTATCCTATTGCCTCCTATTAATTGTCTTCCCGTTTTCTCCCTATGTTCTCCCTGTTATACCACTGATCTACCTTTCTCCCTATGTTCTTTCTATCTTCTCCTGTTGTCTCCCAAATATATGTCTCCATTTTCCCACATAATTTCTCCCAAATATATATCCCACTGTTCTTCCTAGTATCCCCTTATGTTCTCCCTACTATCTCCGAATAGCCACATCCTCTCAACATTATCTTTTATTATCTCCAAATTATCTTCCTATTTCCTCCCTTACTATCTTTCTACTATCTCCTTACTATCTTACTTTCTTGATCTTTCTTCGTACTTTCTTGCATTTCTTACAATCTCCTCGGTGTTCCTCAGTTCCCTATCTTCTTATTCTTGTTACTTTCTCCTTATCATCTCCCAACCGTCCTTCCTACTTCATCTATTGTAGGAACTTCCCAAATGGGAAGCCAGGCTGCACCATTTGCCTCTGAGGTTTCTGAGATCCCAACATGGACTTGAACTTCTGGAACACCTCAGCAATGTGGACTATTCAGCCAGCGCTTTGAACATCAGCCGTCGTCGAATACAAGGTGGTGCCCGCTAGTTATAAGTCAGTGTATAAACCCATCTACAACTATAATCACAATCACCCTGCAAGGAGCAAACAAAAGAGCACTTTATTCAAATGTCCGAGCTCGCAACTAACAGGTCGAACAGCGGGGTGTAGCGGTTCTGGCGCACCTCAATGCTCCGCATCGCTGGGGCGAAGCAGCAGCCACGACTCTGAGGCGCGGAACAGCGGTCTTCTTGATCCGCATTGCCAGCTTGAAGAGAAATGCCACCCTTTGGAGCTTGGGAGGTGAGAAATGCATAGAAATGCCACCCAGAAATCTGCCCCAGGAATGCCACGTCAGCAGCGGTGGTTTGCTCAAAAACATGTGTCAGCGGCACTGTTGGCGGAGTTCCACTGAATTTCATAATGACAGTTACAGATACGATAATGATGGAAGTCAGAACGATTGGCATCCTCATCATCCTCATAATTATCAGCATTTGTCACCTGAAATGCATTTTGATTATTGCGCTGTGCAAGTGCTGAGGGTGGGGCACAGGTCCACTCTTCTCAACCTTCGTCTCTGCACCTTCAGCTGAGGGGAAGCAAAGGTGTAAATTGGGAAAACCACAGTGCTTCATATATCAATGCAGATTTGATGGGCCCTGAAATACTCAGCATACGGATTCCCATCATGGCCATGGATGACGCTAACCCCGATACCATGGGTTTTTACCTTGGCACCTTATGGTCTCTCGACTCTTCACCCTTCTGATTCACATTACGGCTAGACTAGGTGATTGGATCAGGAGAAGAATTAATTGAACCCTTGTGATTCATGATAACTTGCACCCTTCCAAACTTATGATGGCTGATAGCATGCGCTATGGATTGGTTTTCAGTTGCCAGATTGGCGCAACTGAAGAGTGAGGAAGAAAAAACACAGGGCGAATGAAATGAGCTGGAGCTGATTTCAAGAGTTCGTGAAATGGTGGAAGGGCATAAAAAAAAAAAAAACATATAAAACCCAATGTTTCCAAGCTAAATCCCTATCTTTACAGGTTATATAAATGGCTATAAATTAAATAGAAACATCGCATTGAGATCTCAGGACTGCGAAACCGCGCCTTTTTTGATGGTCTCCCACACCTGGCTGAATCATCTTGAAGATACTGCAGTACTGCAGTTAAAATCTTGGGCACGCCTTCGGTACCCCAGCCATCAAAGTTGGAGCAAACCTCAAACGCGTCAACGTCAGAACGTGTCACTTCACCTGTGTCCAAGTGGCCTCGTCTGATTCTTTTTCACCGTTTTTTTGAAAAAATCGTGGTGTATCACGGATTATCATGGTATATCTCCATTTTCATCCATTTTCCCCATTAGACTCACCATTATTTTGGGATATTTTGGGGGTCTCCCGAAAAAAAGAACCAAGCAATGTGAAGGAGATCTTAGGCCCGATCTCCTCAAGAGCACCTTTAGGGTAGCACCTTTCAGGACCTCAACACGAGCACGGTTTTTGCCAGCTGAGCTGCATCAATCTCAATGTCATTGGATTGGTTGAAGGGAAAATCTACAGGAAACCATGGTGTTTCCCCATGAAATATAGGGGGTTCCTGTAACATTTTCCATTAACCAACCCAATCTCAATAAACCAAGGGATTATTGATAGACTATGAATGGAATATTGATTCTTTGGGGTTTTGATGAATCAATATTTCAATGATTATGATGGAATATTCATGGAATATTGGTTGTAGTGGGGATAGGGACTATAGTGAAACCTAAAAATAAAGTATAGTATCATTCACACACCTGAAAAAGTTTGGCCATCTTGAGATAGTTATCATGATTCTAGTGATGTCGAATAATGTCGCAACGCAAGGTCGTGATGACATTTATCCAGTTCTATGGTCTTTCTTCCAACTTTCTTGGAAGAAGTCATGTCGGCTTTGGAGGTACCTGAAAATGTCAGGAAAACACCCGAATCTTCCGGCCTATCATAATTCACCTTTCGGTTCCGCCCCAGTAAAATGGCCATATGTCGATTTGTCAAAGCCCCCGCGGCCTGGCAGAAGTGACTTGGGATCTGCATATGCAATGCGGTTGCCAGTGGTGTAGAAAAGCCTGGATACCGCAGAATCGTCGGCGTTTGGCACATCCCAAGGTTATGGCTTTGTCTGAAAATGGGTGTTACCCCATGGGTTACCCCCAAATTTCATGGCTTTTTCAACATGACATTTTCAGACACGCTCTCTTGCACTGTTGCACGCAAACAAGCCGTGGACAACCCATGGCACCGTGGCACAGTCATGATGAGGCATTGACAACTCTGCTACCACTGCCAAAATGTGAGCCAGTGGAAGATATCCGAGGAAGATATGAGATCCTGACGGCCGTTCGTCATCTCTGCAGGCAGTGTGGGAAAACCGCAAAGCACCCCAGCCTAAATCGTCCAATACCTCTGAGAATTGAATGAAGCCTCAGAATCAATTCAGAAAGTGTCGGGGAGACGGGTAGCAGAGATTCAGTATACTTGCAATGCTGAGTCAAAGACATGCTCCAACAAATGCCACCAGTTGCTGATGTTGCAGCATCACACCCTTGCAGCTGACTTGCTCAAGCTCCAAAATCTACCCATTCTTTCACAAGTGAAATGCACTAGTCACTGGGGTTGTCTGAAAATGGGGTCCAGCATGCCCCCGATGTCATTTTCATGGAGAAAATTAGGTTTCAACATGTTTTAACCATATGGATACTTTATCCCATATTTTCCCAACAATTTCAGCTTCAACCCCAAGTGTGACCAGTGAAAAAACCCACGTCACCCAGCATGCCTTCGGTGGGCCGGTTGAGCCGCTAGTGTACCTTGCAGGGCAACACTTCCGGAGCTACTGTCTTCTGCACTGCATCTATCTTCGGGTGGGCTCTAGCAGAAATGAATGAAACCATACTTTGACATACCTGATCTGAATAAATGTTAAATGGGTATCCTCCAAAATTATTCAAAACCCAGGATCCATTTCAGGATTCGTCATTCATCAAAGTTTCACCATGATCATACCCTTGTAATATCTTGTAATATGTTCAATGGATTGGTTGAAGGGAAAATTGATACCGGAAACCCCAATCAATTTCATGGATTAAAATCCATGCTTTCCGGTTCCGATTTTCCCTCAAACCAATCCAATGATATGGGGGTTTCCCAAAATGGGGGTACCCAACAATGGATGGATTATAAGGGAAAATCCTATTAAGATGGATGATTTAGGGGTACCATTTTAGGAACCCCCCCATGTTGTTTAACCACTGTTCTATGGACATCAGTCACAGCTGTCAGCTTGTCGGCTCACATCAGCACCGCAATGGATTCAGGCTTTGCGGGAACGGACTCCTTGGGGTTTGCCTGACGCCAACATGGCCAGCCAAGATGAGGGTCCCTATAAATGGGAAACTATGGGAAATCTTGGGAAAATTATGGAAACTTATGTTAGTTTCCAACTAACCAGGTAAACTAACATAGCTATGGGAAATCCCATACAAATGGAGATTTCAAAGGGAACATCATCTGCAAATGAAGATTTACACCGTGTTTGCTGAAGGGTACCTGGATGATCTTGGATGTACTAGGTGGCTCATCCCATTCCATAAATAGCTCATCGCCCTGGCTAGAAATTGGCTATAAATAGGGCCCGTCCACTTGTACTGGGGGTTACTACCCCTAACGAGGATGAACCAATCAGTACTTTGATGTGACCCAGGCATTATAGGATCCCAAAAGCAGTGCGCAACTGCTAGAAGTGTCTTGCAAGTCATTTTTCGAACTGGGGAGATTCCATCTACTTGGCTATTTTACATGGTTGGTCCGGAGTCCCTAGGTACCAATGGAATCGGACCCAGTAATGGGCTGGTCCATTTAGATGATTAAACATCCCACAGTTGGTCTTAATGAATTGGTTCTTTAGGTAACATCTGCAGGAAACACATAGTTTCTACCGGAAAATTCAGGGCAAAACCTGCGGCAACACTGCAACACCTGTAAAAATTCGCCGAAACTCGTCTGTTTGAAGCCGTCTGAAAAAGGCCCCCGTCCTATTAATAGCTATGGTCGGCAATTCACTGTCCATCCTGCAACCTGGATTCATCATCCCATATACTCTAGCTAAGATGCAAAATTGCAATGAGAACAGGGCACCCCTGTTAATAGCTATCATGATGAAAATTGATGATATAATTGATGGTGGTATATACATGAAATAATGATAAATAATGATAAATAATGCTATGAATGGTTCGCATTCTCCCCATGTTCAGTCATTTGATACCACGGAGTTGGCATTCCACCTTGCCCAACTCGATGACCTCCTGCCTGCGCACAGCGAAGCTAATATATGTACCATGTTATATCCAGACATAGCTTACCTCAATATACTATCATATACCCTCTGGTAAACTAACATAGCTATTGAAAATGGTCATTTATAATTGATGTTCTCATTAAAAATGGTGATTTTCCATAGCTATGTTAGTTTACCAGAGGGTACCGACAATATACTTGGGTATGTACTTGGGTATGAATCAAACATGGCGCCCGAGCTGAAAAACTCACCGGCCCTGAGTACAACACCATCCATCTTTGCAAAACTCAACGGCCCGCGCCAGGAGAGAAGCTTCACGGACTTCGAGGTCGTTTTCAGTTTGGTTTGGCATTCTTCGGGCCTCATGGAGAATCAGTGATGATCAATGGATCACTTGGAGGATGAGAATGGTTGATAGATGTTGACTTCCGTTTAAGATGACCAAGACTTCAAGAAACATCGACTGACAACTTTAAGGTCATTCTATGCCTCCAAATTTGTCAAGTCTTCATTTTGATTTGCAGTGTGATGTCATTTGATCTCCAAAGATCGGCGAAGAGGTCCTCTTGTGCCTTACACTCCAACTTGGGATCCAGCGTGCACAAATAGTCCAGGTAGATAATGGCCTCTCTATGGTCAAAATATGTCAAAATTGGGCACCCCTAACATTGGATGGTGACCAAAAATGACGTGCATATCTTCTGAAGCAATGGAGCCTCCAGGGAGGGCATTTGCTCCGCAATCTTCACCAAACCTCAACTTCCAGTCAACAGATTGGCTGAAGGGAAAGCGGATACAGGAAACATATGGAAACCTTGGGTTTTTACAATGAAATCTTGGGATCAATCCTGTAGCTCCCCAAAACAGAACAAATAACTCATTGGATCTACCCTCTGGGAATTGAACATAGCTATTGAAAATGGCCATTTATATGGTTGATTTACCTATGATTTCCCATAGCTATGTTAGTTTACCAGAGGGTATCCAATGTCACATCGATCATCCATCAAAGGCTCGTACCCTCCGCCGACTTGCGATTGCACACAATGGCCGAAACGGCTCCTGGCAAAGGAGACGTGCCTTCAACTAAAAACGATTTTGAGAGATCATTGGATTGGTTGAAAGGAACTTGCAGGAAATCCCAATACATTTGATGGGAAACCATGGTTTCATACAATGGTTTCCCGTAGATTTTCCGTGACATCACCTGAATGGAAGCATCTCTGATCTGCGACAAATCGCTTTTCATGGTATCTCAAGATATTATTGATTCTCATGTTTTTTCGTGTCCTGCCATATTCTGTTCTTTGAAAGGCCCCCAGAATTGGTTGAAGGGCGAATTCACAAGAAACGTTCATACTTGTGATGACAAAAAAGTGTTTTCGATTCAACACATTCATTCACGAACCACACATCAATATCATATCATGATTTCATTTTTCCCACACAAATCCCTATATTTCATGGAGTTCCAGCTGTATCATCCACCATTTTTCATGGTTACCCTTCGGTAATCAAACGTGGCAATTGGAAATCCCCGGTAAAAAATGGAGGTTTTAATGGGAAAATCCCCGAACTAAATGGTGGATTTTCCAGCAAGCCATGTTTGATGACCAGAGGCTAAACATCATTGGATTGATTTAAGGGACAATTTACAGGAAACCTCTATATTTGATGGGTAAAAACCATGGTTTCCTGTAAATTTTCCCATTACCCTCTGGTAAACTAACATAACTATGGAAAATCACCATTTCTAATGGGAAAATCCACTATTTCTATGGCCATTTTCAATAGTTATGTTAGTTTACCAGAGGCTAAACATGGAGAAAACCTGGACAGCTCCGAAGAATCCACGGGAATCTCCCAGCTTCTCCGCCTTCGTTGACCGCATGGACCACCGCTTCGGTGCCCAGCGTGGCATAGGCGGTGGCCACCACGATGTTCTGCGTCATGGCGCCAAACCTGGCGCAAAAAAGTGACCGAAATCTCAGGGAAATGGTTGGGATATATGTGGGATAGTGGTGATTTAATGGGATAATGGGATTGGATTTCACCCATAGCCCATATGGGGAAAAACCTGTGAGTCCTTGTAACATTTTCTTTGTCTGGCAACTCACAATCGGGATTGAATGGGAAATGGGGATATAATATGGATATCCTATCATATAATGGAGAACATAATGGGATATAGAACCAACCAACCTAACATGATTAGGAAAAACATGGACAAACAAATATGAACATCATTATATAGCATCATTCTAGACCATCAGAGATGATCAGTCCTAATGTTTCACATCACCCAAGTATATATAGGGGACATAGGAACTATTTGGGTATATGTTCAGAAATCATGGTTCATTAGAACAAATGGTTCATATTGCTTCATTGGAACATATTGGGATACAAGAAAAAACATAGACAAAACATGACAAAATCAACAACAAATATGATATAAACATGGGGTTTAAGACAGCCAATGGGGATACCATGGGATACACTTGGAATTTGGATGGCCAAAATATCCTCAAAACCTTCAAACACCACGATAAGCTTTGCCAGCAGCGCGCACATACCTGCCAATCTGCACAGGTGTCCTGCGATGTGCAGCAAGAATTACAATGTCGGATTGGCGCATGGTTGTTTCAAATCCCGTTTCAGCAATAGGACACACCACCACCAAAGTCTTGTTGAATAGTGGATCTATGAATCCTTGGGTAGGGACAATTAATTCGAGGAGGAAGGGATTCTTTGCTGCTTCTGTTTCGTCTCGTGATCTTGAGATTGCAGAGGAAAAATCACGGCAATGAGCAAAAAAACTACAGATGTGCACAGGAAGTGTTCAGAGCGGAGCAGAAACCAGCACTGAATTGAGCCATGAACAATACCATATATAATACCATCCCAACTAATTTAATCCTGTTCTTCTGGTTGGTTAGATGGTATCTCTACAAATGTAGTACTGTAGGTTATATGTTGTAGTTGTTATTCCCTTTTCAACCAGGTGGTGTTTTACCAACAAAATCATCACCAACGAACACGCGCTGTTAGCGCGTATGACTCGGCTCGCCCTTCTCATGGCTCAAGACAAAGTGGCAAGATCTGAGGGAACGACCTCGTACATCATGATCTTGAACTTTCCAGTCAGGCTGTTGAAATCTCCTTCAGGTTGTGGCCTCCAGTTCTTCACCGCGGCGATTCTGCTGTGGTATGGCTGGTGGTTTCGAATCCATAGCAGACATTCTCCCAGTTGGGAATCCATCAAAAATTCTCCGAAAGCCTCCTCCTCCCCTGATTCAAACATGACCAATCTTTTGAAGATTAAGACTCCTTGGTCCTCAAATAATTCCTTCCCCCTAACATTGACGTTAAACTCCCCACATACCCACGAATTCCTGGTGAAACGCCGATCTGACGAAACCCATGACCGTTGCTCAGCATCCAACTCCAAGCCAAGTGCTCGCAAACCAGAACCAAAGGCCTGTTTTTTTCAGCCACGGATCGACCCGTTTAGATCGACAAAAGATCTACAGGATCACAGCCGGGCATACCATTGGGATGTTGACCAAAAATTTCATGTGAACAGATGCGAACCATGCCAATGGGATATTTGCACTAAATCTTCCAGGAGCAGCTTCACCATCGAATTCGGATACTGTCATGTGACACGTTTTGAAAGGACAACTTTGTCAAACCCTTCCGAAGTTCCATCTGGTGCTTGGGGCTGCAGTTCCACCATAGTAAAAAACACGGCCCCATCGCCCAACTCTTCGAGCTTACCGCTGTTCCATCAAATTCTCACCCCAGCTACATCGGGTGGTGCCTGGCATAAATCACCGAATTCCTGATAGCTTCGCCACTGCCTCTCTCCAAAGACCTGTCGCTTGACATGTCACGACGCACGGTGGGTGACATGGTGACATGGTGCTTCGAAGCAGGACCGGCCTTGGCTGGAAATCTGTAGCCTTCGTCCTCCAGTGACTGAACAAAATGATAAAGATAAAGATATATATAATATATATATAATCATCTCATAAATGTAATCAATTCTCCTTGGGTTCGTGTGGAAGATAGGGGACCCCCAAATTTCATGCTAAGCTCATCATTTTCTTGCAAAATTTGCCATTTAGGAGGTGCAGCCCACTGGCCAGCGACACCAGCCGTAGAAACGTGACCGTCCTTTTTCCAAGACAGCAAGGGTCGAATTCCTTGAGCTTGTCGATCAGCATAGCCTCGTTGCGGCTATGGATCAGATCAGAAACATCATCCATGGGCCCATGGAAATAGGTGGTATAAGCCATCCAAGCAGCTGGAGCTTTATTGTTGGGTTTATTGTTGGGTCTATCTATGTGTTTACCTCTGTTTACCTGGCTTTTCACGCCAAAATTTCGTTGGTATATGTTGGTATAGTTCTTTTGTTGAAACAAAAGCAATTGGGGTCAGCTGGCATCATCATTCCAATTTTAAAGAACAAAACAAATAGGATGGGACTATGGGACATCAAGAAAAGTGTTGAACCCGCCAGCCTGGCTATCAAGTGGTATATCCCAAACAAGTGGTATTCGCAATAAGTGGGTCAGTGATTGCTGGTACCCTCCAGTAATCAAACGTGGCACGGAAAATCCCACATTTAGTTTCGCTGTTTTCAAAACTATAAACATAATATTGAAATATTGAAACCGCCATTTACTTCGGGGATTTCCCAGCTTGCCACCTTTGATGACATCGGAGGGTATATCAGGTATATCCCACGACTATCTCCATCATATCCCCATGAAGACCCCGTTGGGTATTTCTAGCTGAGAAACTCATTTTGTAGCTCCAAATTTCAAATTGCTCCCCATTTCAGAACAGGAATATGGATGGATACCCAAATCGCTCCAAAGCGCTCGCTCCGAACCACTGGATAGATACTACCGTTAAATCCCTGCTATCTTGAATTTGCTCAAGGAACCACCAAACAACTCAAACTCAAAATATGCCCAAAAAAGATTCCCCATTTCTAACGGATTTCCCATTGGGAAAATCATCCAAATCATCGACACACCACAAGTCCAGGTCAAATGTTATTCACAACATTTTACACCCCAACCCTCACGGGGCTAAAAGACAGTTTGCCATGTTATCCACTGATTCCCCCCAATTGTATCCCTATGAGATCCCCAATTCGATCACCATCAAATCCCCAATCATCATAAAGTGCCATGAACTATCGCCGATATTTCTTGGCTAGATCGCCCAAAAAACATCCAAAAACATCATATATCATCATATATCATCATATATCATCCCAACATCCATTTGTACCCTCTGGTAAACTGTTACATAGCTATGGAAAATCACCATTTTTCACCATCCACTATTTCTATGACCATTTCCGATAGCAAACTGTTAGTTTACCAGAGGCTAATCCCAATACGACATCCCAACATGGCAGATCTCCCCACACGTCCCAGATGCGTTTCACCGATCGCTCGAGCAGTTGGGGAACTGTCAGCAAGCCCTGGGAGTTGATAGGAAAATCCATGGGAATCAACACGCAAAATGAAGGGAATCCCAGGGGAACCTCAAGGGAAACGCCTGGTTTTCATAGGTTATAATATGTTTCAATAGCTTTTAATATGTTTTTACCATCGACGGATTTCAAGAGATTTGACGGCTTCAACAGCATGTTTTCTGCTCAAATCCGTATCGATTGTTCTTCACCCCTGAAGAACATTTAATGGAACAGCAACTGCGACCCATGCTGATAGTGAATCTGCATTTTGGGTGTGTCTGAAAATGGGGTGTATCCTCCAAACAAAATTATGATAAACCATTGGTTTTGGAGGTACCCTATTTTCAGACAAACCCCATTTGTTGGAGAACATTGTCATGGTTCCCATAATGACAATCCTTGCAATGGGTGCAGTACATCAACGCATATTCTCTTTAGAAACCACATACATGATATCATCTATATGCAATATTTAATAGAACAGCTATACATACCATATACATAATCATACATACGTATACAATATCATTAGAGACCAAATCCCCTGAGAAAACCAGCCATGTTTTGCCCATGACACACGACATAGCTGACGGGTGGGGCCCGGGGTGGTCCGGGCCTCCTCCGGAAACGGTGTCGTCACGAGTTTGCCAGCCTGGATCGCTTCAAGGGAATGCCAAACCTCAGAGTCTGAGATGGCCCATGGATGAGAATCCAAAGCAAATAAATGAAAGATATGACTAACATAGCCATGGAAAATATGGAAAACCCCTATAAATGGAGGTTTTAATGGGCACATCACCCAAAATTAGCCATTTAATGAAAGATAATGAAAGTAATAAGACAAGTGAAAGCACTAAACAGCTCAGCTCAGTCTCGCAACGTCGGAATCAGGACCTGTACTATTGATCTTGGCTTTCTTCACTGGTCCTCAGGCCGGTGGTGCTTGCGCTGTTTTCAACTCAGACACTTTCAACTCAGAACAGAACTTGCAAACTCGGACACAGCATTCATGTTCTTCAGCAGCATCCAAATTGGGCCTCAAGAAACAACTTTGTTCAGGGCGGTTGACCGAGGTGCATTCAAGCAATGCTCGTCATCCCAAGTTGTAAGGCTTCGACCGAGGGTAAGGACCCAAAGCAAGAAATCCTCAGATGCTCCATGTCCCGCTGGATCTGAAATGTATGAAACATTATGAAACACCTCCCAGAAACATCCATAAACCATTGTTTATAGTGAGGATTTGGATTTCAAAGATATGTTTGGGACCATTTAGGAGGTGTCAGTATTTGGGGGATTACTTTGATTCGTCGTCCTGTCTCCTGGTTCTCCCGAAATGGATCTCTAACAGCAGTCCTAGCATCCAGGGTTTGTCTGGAAATATGGTACCCTATGGTACCTGATTCCAAATCATTCTGATCATCTGTCGAGATTGAAATGTTCATGTGGGAACCATGTGGGGGGCCCAGCCCACCAGTTTTTGGCACAGACCCAGCGGCCAGAATCACCAGAAGCAATCCGGCGGCGTGCAAGGCAACCTTGGCTATTCGAAAAGGGCCACGAAGGGAAACATGTCGTGAAGAATCGGACGTTCACTGAGAGAAAAAGCAACAGAACCAGCTACAAGAGTAGTGTCCAATGCATTTCAATGCAACTCAGAGTGAAAAGTAAAAGTGTAAATTGACATGTCTCATGGCTTCTTTTTGAAGGAACACAAACATGACATGAAATGTTACAGCCTGTTATCAGCGTCACTCTGTCTGCACTTCACCGGCGATCCAAGTGCATCCCAAGAACATTAAGCCCAACATTTGCCATGGGAAATAAGCTATCAAAGCTTCAGCAATCACTGAGAGACCGATAAAAGCCTTGACGCGACTTGCGCATAAAATGGCTGCGCTATGCCGCTATGCTTCGCTCTGCTGTGTCTCATGTGCATCCAACGTTGCGAGTGGACATGTCATGACATGTCACAGCTCAAGCGCGTGCGAACACAAACAGAACTTCCACGGCGACGCGACACCTTCGCCAAAGCGTTGCTGCGATGTATGGGCGACCCTCCGTTGGCCGGTGAAACAGAGACAGGGCAGCTGAGCAAAATGACGCTGCCTGCCCCCATCTCTATGAACATGACGTGCTCACTGGTAGAGCACAACTTGCTTTTCAACTTTAGTCCTCCAGTGACTTCCAGCCACTTCTAAATCATTTCAACATTTTTCCACGTCTTTCCACATTTTCCCAGGCTTGGCAAAGCAATTCACCTCAAACTCTGGGCTTCTTGCCCTGAAGTCATAGTGAAGTGCGCAAGCAATGCATTTCACGAGGGCCGGACACATTTGCCACGTAAACACATTGACATGCTCTTTGAGAAACCATCAGCAACTCTGCAATCTGACGCCTTCACCTCTAAACACATTAAATCTAAATGTATCTACTAAATCATTCAAGAAACCATACTCGACTCGACATGCAGTGTCCCTGCCCAGTCGGCAGATGTGTGAGACACGGCTGCGCGCCCTGTCAGATGCTCACATCATCCCTTTGCCCATGCAGCCCATTCCGCCCATTCCGCCCATTCCGCCCATGCCCTTCTTCATGAACTGCGGTTGCCATACCATGTTGCCTTTGCTCATGCCTTTGCCCATGCCCATCTGTCCCATAGGGCTCATGCCTTTGCCCATCTTTCCCATACCTTTGCCCATGCCGCCCATGCCGCCCATCATGTTCATCATAGGGCCCATGCCCCAAGCGCCCATCATCCTCAGAATCACCACAATCCAAAACTGCCACCCATGTTTTGAAATCACCTGGTTCAATTGAAGTACCCTCTGGTAAATCTACACATAGATCCTGAACATCCGCCCATTTTTAGTGGAAATTCATCTTCCAAAGCCTATCTGCCAGGGTCTATGATGTCCACATCTCGACAATGCCGTTCCGAAATGCTCCCTGCGGACACAACTCAATGAAGGTCGAACACGACCTGTCTATAGCACGCCCCAAAAAAGATGCCCAAAAGTCGGAAACCTGCAAAGTATTGAGGAAACATCTATATCATCCTGGAAACCCGTTTCTTTTTCTTGTTGCGGAAGACATATTTGTCTGGATATTTCACATGGTATTCTTGTACTGCTGTAAAAATCCCCCACTTGCCGTCGAATTTTTGCAGGCTGCATCCCCAATTTTGGGGTGCCTCTTCAGTGGTTGAATCATTCGCCCATCTGCTAAATCCTCGGTCACCCGGCTGCCCGGCGGCCCAGGCTCTGGTTCATCATCTGGACCTGTTTCCCCGCTTCCCCCAACAAGACGACCTCTTTGGCGGCGTAGCCCTTCGCCTGAGAAAATCTCCGTGGCAAAATCCGTGAATTCCTGTGGGGACAATGAGTTACCCTCTGGTAGTTTAACATAGCTATTGAAAATTGCCATTTATATCGTTGATTTACCTACGAAAACTGGTGATTTTCCCCATAGCGATGTTAGTTTACCAGAGGGTATGGAAAAATGATCATCAATTATAGGGACAAATGGGGACACAAACCTCTCCGATTGAAATACATGATTTCCCCATCTTTTCCCATTCTCGACTGGGACTACTAATAGACATCCGCCCACAGCCACACAAGGAAGGCAAAATTGCGACCGAGATGTGGTATGGAGACCATTCCTGCTGAACAATGCAAAAGATACCACAACTTGAGTTTCTCCGAGTATGGGTTAATATCTTGAAGCCTTATCTTCCCCAACTATATCCATTTTTTACCTGGGACTTGGCAAAGTTCCCCGTTTTCAATGGACAAACCACATCAAACCCTAACTGAACTGGCCTCCAGAACAACCTTGAACTTGACTTGCGTTCCTGCAGGACCATGTTGTCCTAGGGCCAAAGAGACGTCCAGCAGAGTTTTATTACGTGTATACATACATATTATATATGATATCATATATCATATGTAACATGAAAAAATATATATCATGTTACAGTTTATTGTACTTCATGAAAATATATTAAGCCATATTGTAACATACTATATTATATTGCATTATATTATATCATATCATATGATACCATATTGTATCATACTATATTATATTATATTGTATTGTGATAAATTATGTTATATTAAATCATATCATATTATATTGTATTGTATCATATTATACTATATAACATTGTTGATATAATATAATATTGTATATTATAATATAAGATAATATTATATTATATTATAAATATAATATATTATACTATATTTCATTATATTATATTATATTATATGATATTATATTATATTATACTATATTATGTTGTATTATTTTCTATTAGATCATATTAAATCATGTATCATGTCATATCATATCATATTATTAGTATTACATAACATTATGTATTATATATATATATCACATATTTCATCTTATCTATATTATATTACATATAGTATGCATATATCAATCATGATAATATCCGCCGACCCCGGCAGACGCAAGGGGGAGCGCGTAAGGGAAGAAGAGTTTCTGGCACAAGCAGCAGCAGCAGCGACAGCAGCAGCAGCAGCANACCAGCAGCAGTAGCCTCCAGCTACTGCAGCAGTAGGAGTAGCAGCCTTCCAGCAGCGGCCCACTGCAGCAGCCTACAGCAGCACTGTTCTTTTTCTGGGATTCAGAAAGGACGTTAGGGAGTTTTCCCGTGTG
>BGPT01003465.1:7079-20720 GCA_003297045.1 Symbiodinium sp. clade C Y103 | reverse complement strand
GTTTTCCTTCTGGGGGGCTACCGTTCTGAAGCGTCTGGCAGCAGCAGCAGCAGCGATAGCAGTAGCAGACAAGTGTAGCAGCAGCAGATGCAGCAGCAGCAGATGCAGCAGCAGCAGCAGGTAAGCAGTAGCAGCAGCNTGTTGAAATGAATCCCCGTGGCAAGTGAATTACCAAGGAAACTGCACGTCGCACAAGCCTGAGACAAGAATGAATCGTCTGACCTCCACATTGCTTTGGGATTTCCGGGGTCGGCGGCAGGGGCGGNTGCACGTCGCACAAGCCTGAGACAAGAATGAATCGTCTGACCTCCACATTGCTTTGGGATTTCCGGGGTCGGCGGCAGGGGCGGCAGCCCTTATATATAATTCATAATATTATGTCTATATGTATATATGTGTGAGACTTGAATTCCCAGTAAAGTATGACAAACATGGGCGATTGACCACTGTCGATCCAATCCTGGCCTGGCAGGTCGGTCTTCAGCAAGAAGACGTCTTGCTCGGGGAAGGCTGGGCTGCTAATGAAGCCATATCCTTAGTGGCGAGCGATCATGGGGGAATGCCACTGGCTTTTTTTACCCCCCCAAAGGAAGGAAATCAACCAAAAGCGAATGGTAAATATTGTAAAACATACCATGTACCATGATCTTCTCAGATTTCTCCATCTAAGCGTCCCTTCATTGGATTAAAGGACTTGATCTCTCCAAAGTACGAAGCTTCATGTGGAGCAACTACCACAGTGACATCTTGTGCCTGTGTCCCTTTCTCGTTCTGAATCGTATTGAATTGAACCTCATCAAACACGCAACGAAAAACCAAGAACTTCGGCAGAACATCTGTAGCGTCTGAGGGAAGTTTCACATGTTTCTGGTGGTTTGAATTCCAACTGACTATGTATCAATGATGCTTCAATTTTGCTCCCCCGGTGTGGGACATGGATGAACATCAACAGCGACGTCAGATCTTCAGGCCCCAACTGTCTGACCGGGCTCAACACACATGCCCTTCAAGTCGCCCTTGTACAAGAACACATCGGTACCAGCTGTAGCGCATTCGATGAACCCCCAGCCCTGAACACCAAAAAAAAATTGGCAACCCATCTCAAGCAAGCTGAAAGAAAGCAACAAGACATGGGCCGAACATGGTTGAACCATGATGAACATGATTCTGATAGAATACAATCTTTCTGCTGATAAAGAACAGGCAAATGCAACATGAAGAACCACAACCAGTGCCTTGTTGGGATTGAAAAACTTCACAGTCCCGGTCCTGACACTGACACGAACAATACAACGATTGATATCGATTGATCATAATCATGTCTTGATTTTTAGACCGCCCAGGTTTGCCTTGGCGCACCATTCATCCATTCAACTGGTGAGAACCAAAGATGTTTAGAAAACGCTGAGCATCTTGCCTCTGCATTTCAATGTTATTTTGACTTCCAATTACTCAACAAGCTTAAAAAAGAACACTCTAGACATGCAAATGGAATGCGAGTCACATCTTGGGACTGTTGTGAACTGGCTCAGTTGCTTACCTGATACATCATGCTACCAAGTGGGGACCTAGTGCTACAAAACCTACAGAACCCCTGGTTGCCAAGAATCATCGCCATCTTTGAAGAACGCGCGGTGGCAGCTGGAAGCAGCGGCTGGGGCTTAAGCGGCTTGAGCCGGCCACGAGTCGGTCACTGGTTGGGATATTTGACAAGGACACCATGGTTATGACCTCTAAGTATAGAGGGGTCCAAGCTCCTCAAGGTTTTCCATGATTCTCCAAGTCCATGACATACTCATGTTTCACAATTCACAGCTTGTGATTCGTCTGGTCGATTCTGGTGGCTTTGATTCTGAACAGAGATCAGTCGTTTTGGATTATTAAATATCATCCCAGGAAGAACGTAAACAATATTGAAAACCACCACCCGTCATTCTTCAGAACTTCAAATGTAAGGTGCCACTGTCACATGAGGCAATGCATGGCAATCTATATTAGTGCCAATGCAGCAACAAGAACAATATCAACAATATAAGTCCTGTAAGTCACTAAGGCAAGAACAGTAGTAAAACCCAGCACCAACAAACAGCCAATCGTCATTTCGTTATCTGCCGAAGATGGGTTGCCAGTTCAGAGTTCGATGTAAAACAGCCAACGCCACCTTGGTCATGTGACTGGGTGAAAACGGATCAAAAAAGGCATGAAAAACTGCTGGGTTTTACAGCTACTACACCATATGTTCACCTCATTCACTGGCTGCTCGAATCGCGGAAAATGCTACAGATTACATCAGATTACTATGATTACGGAACATTGAGGAAATGCACTTGGAATGCTTCCATCTTCTGCGTCAACCTTTACTGCATGAAGCCATTTTTTTAGCCCAAGAAACCCAGTTTTCCCTGGTCAAGTTGCAGCCAAGTGACCAGTGTCCAAGCAATGCCCAGCCAAGCCAGCGACGAGGCTTTCTGGGAGCTGCCACGAGGAAGCAGCACTGGACTCACCACATCGGACGTGTTCTGTGGCAGCAGCCCTCATGGCTCAGAAAGGCGCAGGGCTCAGGGGGTCCTAAAAAGGGGGTACCCCCAAATCATCTATACCTAGACCATCTTAGTATTGCTATGGTTCTGGGAATCCCCCAATTTTGGAAAGCTCCATATCACTCAGAAAGTTGATGAATGATATGAATGATTCATCTGAAGCCAAACACATCAGCACGAATACGAGAAATTCAAAAAGCTGATCAATGATAAATCTGGGCTTCACACAATTCAACGATTCATCAGTGATTTGTCAGAATAGAGGGGTTGATTGAAAATGGTGTATCCTAAATCCATATTGTTAATCATATCTAATCCTCATATTCGCCATAAAGTAGTCGGTTGGGGAGGTAGTTCTACCCCAATTTTCGGACCGACGCGGGCACCTGTGACGTCCGAAATCCACGAGGACACTTCGCTGTAGTCCTAGTTCTGAGGCAAGAAGCGGTTGAAGACATACCTAGACCCTCCAAGTAGCGATTAAAAAAGGGTAATTATGGGTAATCAAAAAAAGGTGAGAGTACTACAAGTATGGGGTAAAACAGTAAAATTGCCTTTTGCTTGTGGGTACTTGGAGGGTCTACACGTATGTATCTGTGTAGATAGACCAATTGAATTGTCTTTCCAGTACCGTACTACCCAAACAAAACACAGCAAAACACTATCAATCAATATTCCAACCAATGTATATATATATATATATATATTTGTATTGTCAACACACCCAACCAACAAACTATCAAAGCACTATCAATAGATTACCTGTTGTACCCGGGAGGAACAAGAAGCAGCAAGCTGGTCTGACTTTCCGGTCTCTGAAACTTTCCTGGATTGCTGAAACCTTTCGTTCAGAACAGCTCCAAAGTATTCCCAGAAAACAGATATAAAATCATGTTCCGCGGGGTGCCACAGAGTGTTACCTGGTTGGGCAACAATCGTGGCCGAAAAGAGCCAAGCATCGTAGGGATTGGCACCTTTTCCCATCCATCGATGCCATCCTTTGGTTTCAGACCCTCCCAAAGATGCATGGCCCGGCCAGAACAGTACATAGGTTGGAAGGAAGGAAATGTCCCACCTTGGCAGCCAAAAGAGCGCCATCAAGGAGCTGTAACGCCACAAAGGGAAGGAAGACTGGAACCACTGAAGGCCAGCGCTAGTTTGATCATATCACAAGATGTACATGAGTAGACCATGATCATAAGCACTGCATCTTCATTGACACGATACATGAAAGCAATCCTAATTGCGTCTATTTCGGGTTCCGATTCATGTTGGAACTGGATAGCTTTGGTCCATCACTGTTTGCGAAGATACCTCCAAAAAAGCTACACAACTGAATCGTGGGCCACCGATTCCTGTTAAGACATACCCAGCTGGTAATCATGGCAATGGAAAGTCCCCCCATTTACAGCTCCCCAGCTACAAACCTCTATCTAGTTCGGGATTTCCCAGCCAGCCACCTTTGATGAATGGAGGGTACCCTCTGGTAAACTAACATAGCTATTGAAAATGGTCATAGAAATAGTGGATTGTCCCATTAAAACTGGTGATTTTCCCTAGTTATGTTAGTTTGCCAGAGGGAAATTCATCAACAAGCAGCTGAAGAAAGGATCGGATGGTCATGTACTCCGTCTCCACTCGCACCTGGGTGAATCATGGTCCGTCTGTACAAGGTGAGGCCCCCAGGTGTGATCTTTCTTGGTTGACAAAACCCGTGAATCAATAGTACTTCCTGATATATCCCTAATCAACCATAGAAATTCACCCAGTTATGTGTGTCAACTTAGCGATTTCGTAAACGGACGCCTCATCTTGTAGATATCTCAGATATCAATCAGCAGCCGAAAAAAAATGACAAGATACGTATCTGAGCGTTGGGAAAGATGTTGCGAGCCTCTGCTCTGTCAGAGCCTTAGCACTGGATCAATCCATGTTAGGCTCGCTGTCATGAAAACACCAAAGCTGGGATTTATCGGGGGCTCATTGAGCGGCTCATCCTCTCAAAACATCCTCAAAACTACTAACTACTAAGTATGATCTTTTGGAAGATTTTTCGGCCACGGCTTGAAAGTGATGGCAAGCAACCAACTCTGAAGTCTGCGAGAGAGGGGAAGAGCTGGAGAAAAATGCCGCCACAAAAGGGCAATGTTCCTCCAGACATCGCAAGCTGAAGGAATTCCAAAATCCGTTGACATTTTTCTGGATTGAGATGCTGAATGCCGGTTTCACTCCGAAAGATATGAACTCACTTGGAATCATCATCATCATCATCATCATCATCATCATCATCATCATCATCACCATCACCATCACCATCACCATCACCATCTCCACAATCATCATAGTCATCACAATCATTATAGCCATAACCCTCATACCCTCTGGTAAACGTTTACATAACTATAGAAAATCACCATGCTATTCATGGGAAAAACCACTATGTCTATGGCCATTTTCAATAGCTATCTTAGTTTACCAGAGGGTATACCCGTTAAACATGCTGATTTTCCCATAGAAAAATGTGATTTTCCCATTAAAAATTGTGATTTTCCCATAAAAAATGTGATTTTGCCATTAAAAATGGCTATTTTCCCACGAAAAATGGTGATTTTCCCATGAAAAATGGTGATTTTCGTCCCATTTCTTGGGAAACATCGAATCTCTTCGCCTCAGCCAGCAGAACTTCCAAAGAGTCGACGTGACCTGGCGCTGACCAAGGACTTGGGAGGTTTGATGAAATTGAGGCAATCCAAGGGAGGTGAAAACACCACAATGCCATAACAAACCATGTGTATCCATCATATACTATATATAAATCATGAATATAAACATCAAGATTACATAGTATTGTCAATATGATCAACAGTATCAATATTACCGTCCTATGTATGAATGGCCATTACTAGCCGCGACTGTCAAGTCGCAGGTTCCAACGTTGTTTCAAACGTTTGAGGCCTGCACGCTCTTCAACGACTCCGTTGGGCATTGGACACGAATCCTCGCAGCTGTGCAGGTGAAATTCAATGTTTGGTCAGGAGGATGCTGCCAACCGGTAATCAAACATGGCTGGACAATGCCCGAAGTAAATGGAACTTTCATAATCTGTTTCCATGGCAAACTCATCTGCAAATGATGGATTTCCAGTCAGCCATGGATGGTAATAATGTGTATCCCGGATCCCGCAAAATGTGACACAAAATCTGGCTTTCATCTGTGGCAACAGCTAGTTTTCTCGGCTACACTCCTTCTCGACCACTCCACCTGCCAGGCGGGAGATTATTTCAGATAGGATGGAAAGTAAAGAGATTTGAAACCGCCACTGAGCTACTGAATATATTGGTAACTATTGGTATATTATGTATGTTGTATCTATTCAACAAAATTTGAAACCACCAGCCAGCCTACTTACACAAACATCTTCAAAAATCTAGTGCCTCCATGCGTCACTTGCCATTTTTCAATGGGAAGTATCCCATTTGTTGAACAAGATGCAGCCCACGAACCCGAATGCAGCCACGTTAAAACACTCGTGCAGGACAAATTATGGCCAGAGTCTTGTATATTCGTCCCCTGTGTCCCTAGCATTGTAGACTGTAGTGTGTGGATTGGGGGGGTTGTGAAGTGTGAAGTGTGGAGTCTGGAGTGTAGAGTGTGGAGTGTGCAGTGTAAAGTGTGGAGTGTGGAGCATGGAGTGTAGAGTGTGGAATGTAAAGTGTGGACTGTCAAGTGTGGAGTGTGGAGTGTAGTGTGGAGTGTGGAGCATGGAGTGTAGAGTGTGGAATGTAAAGTGTGGAGTGTGGAGGGTGGAGTGTAGAGTGTGGAGTGTAAAGTGTAGAGTGTGGAGTGTAGAGCGTGAAGTATATAAGTATAAAGGGTGGAGTGTAGAGTGTGGAGAGTGGAGAGTGCGGGTAAAGTTTGGAGTGTAGAATGTGAAGAGTGGAGAGTGGAGTGTCAAGTGTGGAGAGTGGAGATTGTGGAGTTTGCAGTGTAAAGTGTAGAGTGTGGAGTGTGCAGGGTGGAGTGTAGAGTGTGGAGAGCGGAGAGTGGTGTGTGGAGAGTGGAGCGTAAAGTGTCGAGTGTGGAGTGTAAAGTGTGGAGTGTAAAGTGCAGAGTGAAGGGTATGGAGTGTGGAGCATGGAGTGTAGAGTGTGGAATGTAAAGTGTGGAGTGTGAAGTGCGCAGTGTAAGGCGTGGAAAGTATGGAATGTTTGGAAGGTGTGGAATGGAGAGTGAAGAGGGTCAAGTGTACACTGGTCAGTTGCAACTGCACCAAATTTGCGCCGGCCATGCAAAATGACACTTTCACACTGTGCCAGGCCTTCCACACGATTTGCACGTTGTCACCACTAGGTGCAGCCCTGACAATGCGATTCGCCAGAAACACGCAACACGACACGTCTAAAGTATTGCGCCTGCCACGAAAAATAAAGATGGACACCTCCAAAGTGATATGCCTGCCACGAAAAATGCAACTCATCGTTTGAAAACGACGCCAAAGTATTGATTGCGCCTGCCATACAAAACGACTTTCGACACGTTATGCACATCATGTGGGGATGTCACAAAGTGCCATGTCTGCCACACGAAACGAAGATACTACACGTTTGAAACTTGAAACATCCAAAAATGACCCCTTTTGCAGCTTTCCCCATATAAGCACGGCCATAGGGCCCTCACGCGAACGGTTGCGAACGGTTGCGCAACGTCTGGCGAACACTCCGTCAATCGTGAAACGGGAACTGTCGCTACGCATTCGCGAGAAAACGCACATCCAACGACCAACAGGTTGCACCTTCATTGGATTGGTTAATGGGAAAATTTACAGGAAACCTCTATATTTGATGGGAAAATCCATGGTTTCCTGTAAATTTTCCCATAAACCAATCCAGTGACACCTCCCATCCACATCTGCAGGGTATCGCGTATCGCATCTCTGACTTCGCGATTCCAGGGCCACAGAGCGGCTGAAGCCAGGCCTGGAGGCGAGCCGATGAATCTGGAAATGTGAACTATCCCATTATGGATAGAAAATTGATCCAGATTCATATACATTGTAAAATATGATGGAAAATACCGGATGGAAATAGTTCATTTACAATATTTGGAAATCTGAAAATATGATGTAAAATACTTGCCTTATATAATACATACTAACAAACTGATCCAAAATGGCAATCCTAATAGGGCTTGGATAAGCAAGAAACCATTCGACAATATCAAACAACGAAACAAAAGTGAGTCAATAGAATTATACTCGGGACGGCATATTCAATCTGAGGATACAACAACTGCAAGAAACTTAAGATGTCTGCAAAATCTGGTCACCAACCAGTGTGTGTGTGTGTTTGAGCCCGAGAAGGAGACTTGATCCAGTGAAGGTATGGTAGAATCAAAGTCATACATCACATGACATGCTGGACGTCCAAATCTACACTCATATGGGGGTTTCCTGAAATAGGGCCACCCCCAAACCATCCATTTCTTGTTCATGGATGTTATAAACCATCCACCTATTGGGGTACCCACAGTTTAGGAAACCCATAGAACCCCCCATCGTTACCGTACCTGCAAACTTCTCAACTCCAAAAAGGATTGTTTCAGATCCTCCAACCACGAACAACTGCAGCCAGGAAACCGAGCACCTTACTGCAACCGACACTGCTGCCAAAGTATAGTTTTGTTTACGGATGTCAACTAGCCTTCTGTTTTCAAGATCTTATGTCAAACACATTCACAACTTGAGGCTCTTCATCGTTTCTTTCATCACTCTGGTAAACATAGTGTCGTTTGTATATCCCATCATTACCCTCTAGTCATTTAACATAGCCATAGAAGCCATGGTACATCATGGATGAGAAACATGATGATTTACCGAAATAAATGGTGATTTTCCAGTTCGTTACGTCTAAACAACGAGAGGATATCCCCAAACCATTGGTTTTCCCATTGATAATAACCAATTTTGGATGCTTTTGGGGTACCCCCATTTTAGCAAACCTCCATATCAGTATCCCCAAAACATATGTCCATCATCATGTCCAATCACCAGGAGCAATGGTCATCTGCAGCAAAAGCACCGTCAGGCTGCGCATCGAACGCTGGCCGCGGAAGCCGTGCGAACGGCGCCATCCGACTGTTGAGGTGACCGACTGATTGATGTGAAGCTATTTGTTGATATTTTTTGAGGGGAAATCATAGGAATGAGTATCAAGAAATGTGGATATTGTATGGAGATAAGAAGGTCTTGTGACCTATAACCAACCATACATTGTGATATGATATGATATGATCATTGGGTGTGTTTGACAATGGGGATAGCTTCAATATGGCAATCTTAATAGGGAAGATGATGATAAACATGATACGCTAGTGGAATCTAGTGGATTCAGGGTACACTATTGTCAAACAAAGCCAGCTGTTTTGCAGGGAGCGGTGTGGAGGAATGAGGATGACAGAATCTGCGTGCTGTCACAGGTAATGTCGCAGTGATCCGTTTTTTTAGAACCGTTTTCAACCACTCAACTTTTAGACGATTTTGGCATGTCAAAATGATCCTTGAATTTAAGCTCAAACAGCCGCAAACAACGCCTCTTGACACAGGAAGTAAGACTGCAAATCAAGCTTTCAAAGCCACAAAATGCTGCAGGACGCCTACTAACAGGACCACAACGTCACAGGCTTTCAATTCCATCTCAATAGCCGCAATAGCACCTAGTCTGGTTCTGAAACATCAGTACAATCAGTTTCTGAGGCAACCTTCAGTTCGTTTCGATTCCCAGAAACCCTCGATCGTTTCTTCGGTCTCACTGAAGCATGAGGAGCGAAGACCATTTTTTCAGAGCACACCAGAGCTTTAGCAGAAAGCACTGAGCTCAAGCCTGGGTCGAGTGTGGCTCCCACATCAGCTGTGGGGGCAGCCTTTGGGGCACTGCGCACATACAGATCAAATCAAATCCAAAATCATTCAAAATCCACAACGGCATTCAAGAAATGTCTACAAGTATACAATACTCAAATAATACAACTACACATGCTATATCAATCTATTTTAGACCGATTAAACTACTACAATAGTACCGTTGATTGTTGATTGCCAATGATTCTCAATAGTTTACCCTTGATTCTTGACTTTCCATTTTCATGGACTATTTACCATGAGTGCACTAGTTACTACTACAAGTTCCACTGAGTCTTGAACCTGCTCCGGCGTTTCTGGACTTTCTGCCTCGGGTGCCTCCGTCGGCTCCGTGGGCTCCGGCGGCTCCGGCGCAACCTTCTTGACGTACTCCTCAGCGCCGGGAGACGTCCGGGTGGTGAAAAGTAAAGCACCACTGGGGATGGGGCAAATGGTCAATGGAGTCTTAAAAAAAACTGGTCAACATCATTTTAGAGAAACTGTATGAACATCATTGATTTCAGGAATTTTCAGGCATTTTCAGGATATCTAGAGAATCAAACAATACCCACATCTGCCACCTGAGCTCTCTGACATCCACCTCTGCCTCCGTGGGCTGCACCCAGGAGTGCTTCAATGCCTGAAAGAGAGTCGTGACATGTCGTGACCATCAAGGGAAAATTCTGAGGTTTAACCATCCAAAATGATGGATGAACCATCAAAAATGGAAATTTAGCCATGAAAAATATGATGTTTTAATCATGAAACATGGTAGATGAACCAATGGACCAAGCTTAAATGGACAATTATAGGGCTTTTTGAATGGAAAATTAGTGGGCTTACCCTCTCGGAATGAAAAGCGGGTTGCTGGAAAATCATCTATAAACGATGATGTGTATAGCTGGAAAGATCATCATCTACAAATGGTCGATGTTCAATTGCCAAGTTTGATTGCCAGAGGGTACCCATCAAAAGCGGTGGATTAACATGGATTAACCATATCAATCTGACTAACATCCCCAAATCTTAGAATACCTATGGAATGTTTCTTGGATATATTATCCTGAGGCATCATGCCCCACCACTAGAGAGTAGGCAACGGACAATCCATGAAGAATGGGTGGTTTCAACCCATCCAAGCCAGCAATCATCCTCCCAAATTGCATGGGAAAATTCAAGCAAAACAAGTCATACCATACCCACGATATTCCCCATTTGGGTTTTGTATGGTTTTGTGTCCAGTAGTTAATCATCATTTTTCCCATTGAATTTTGCAGTAAGTAATACATATAGAGGTTTCATAAAATGTGGGTACCCAAGATTGTCCAAACTAGACCATTTTGGAAAAAAAAAAACATGGTTTTGGGATGTTCTGGGGATCCCCCATTTTGAGAAACCCACATGTCATATACATATATATATATATTCTATTAGTTTATAGTTATATATCCGAACTGGATTCTCTATTATCCCACTATATATAATATATCAATGCGAGCAACTGGGATTTTGATGCACTTGGTATAGATGATCTGTCATCCCACCACAATAGTTAGCTGATTTATCCCACTACAAATATGTTGATGTTCATATACGACCCTTATGACTGTTCTCCCATGGTTCATAGTCATAACTAACAAAGCCAATGTATATGTATATATAATATACTTTTATTATATACAGAAATTCTTAGTGTTCATAAATGGTATATATATATATAATCATTAATAATCTATGATATTATTCTACAGTTATTTTTGATATTCGCGTTGTGAGTGACACCAGATCTCCCACGAATCTCCGACATCTCCCAGTGCCGTGCACCTCTCTGGCCCCTTGCCGTTCTGCTGGCTGCCAGGCCAACATTGGCAGCAAGAAGTCGGACATCTGCGCCATGGGACCCGGAAAACTGCGGGGTTTTAACCGCGGAGCGGAGATCCAATTCGGAGATCCATAGTGGCATAGCAGATCATGGATTTCATTGGATTTAATGGGATGTACCTACAATGACCATAACTTGAGGATTCGTGTGCATATTGATCGGTGAAATAAGGGGGATGAAACCAAACATTGTGTGGGCATTTGATGGGATAATAGCTGGAAACATCACCAAGAATATGATCTAGGGTTGTCTCAAGCCATGTGTGATGGGCCCCCAATTTATGATCCGCGAAAAGATGAGGGAGAAGTTGTGTGAATTGAATACAACAAAGTCAAATTGCCTGCTCTTCAATGGATCGACATTGAAATGCCTTCTTGTAGATGATTTTACTGTACCATTGATTGGGGAAGACATTTTTTGGTACTGTTTGCCCCCAAATACGTGTTTTGATCTGATACTTTTCATTTCGGAGGCGAAACAGATTTTCGACCGAATGACCTACCTAAAAAGGACATGGGTCAAAATTAAGAAACCATCAAAAACGCATTTTCTTGGATTTTGGGAGAAAGCATCTCTGACAATGTCTGACATACCAGGCCCATAAGCCCACAGTGACAATTTCATGGCTCAGCCGTGGATTTGGATCTTTTGGATTCTTTTGGTCAGAGCTGAATCTTTGCAGATTGTGACCTTTGATAAGACATTGAGATCATGTTGCTATGGCTCTTCAAATTCTGGTCACAAATGGACCCACAATTTCTGAATGTTTTGCTAATCACTTGTTTGGGAGGTCAAAAATTGAATGTTTGGAATTTGGAATCCCAATGTTAATGGCAGCATCAGCTCATGGTTGAAATCTCAAAAGCATACAATACCCCCCCAGCAAGATAGAAACATGTTTCCAAGATTTCTCCATAGATGATATTCATTTCATGCTTTCCAGGTTTCCCGTCTTCATATTTTGGGATGGCCATCTGGAGATGTCGCATGATGTCGCGAGCCGCCTCTTTGGCGTCTTCTTCGGAGAAGAGATATTTTTCGTTGAGAACCCCAAACAAGGGCCACATCCTGGCGGGGATAAGGGTTGGATGTTAAAACTTGTTTTCAAAGAAACCATGGATACAAATACCATGGATTGCGGGATGGCGTTTACCATGGTGAAATCCATGGTGGAATCCATAAAACTTCAACCGTTTGAGTTTCATCGACGATTGGGCGGCTGTGTGTGTTCGTTGTACCATGCAATCGCAACGGATTTGTTCACACTTTGTGTTGGGCCAAGTTTCTCTGCCGTTGAAATGAAACTCCAAACTGATTCCCAAACTTAATGGCTGATATGTTGGTGGTGACAAACATCAAAACCATCAAGAGAATGGTTAATGTTGAAAGGATCAACGACTCAGTTTAGAGGTTATTTGGTAGTGATTCATAATATCCATACACCCTATATGACTGGATTGTCCAAACATGATGGATACCGTTTTACCATGTTTTATCCCATAATTTACGGCCATGTTGATGGGGGAAAACGAGGCTCTCCGAGATGTCTGGGTCCAAATCCTGGAAACCAGGCGGGGAGGACTTGAAGTTCTTGATGTGTTTCAGCTTGCCCGAGTTGTTGAAGAAATCCTCCAACATATCGCCGGCACCGTGTCGTTGTCACGTTCGGAAAAAGGTGCCAAGTCTTGGGGGAGAAGATCCATGTACCAAAAAACACACATAAAACGACCTGGTTTTACGGCTTTCTATGGTTTTCTATGGCTTTCATGGGTATTTTGAACATGTGTGTCATGGATGTCATGGTATGTTTCACATACCAACCACATACATAAACACACACCAAACGTTGGCAAAATTCGCCCAGAGCCTTGGAATACTTCCCGGACAAGCAGAAGTCCTCAGGCTTCACTCATCTTTGAAACAGGCGGTCGCGGCACCCGTGGAATCCCCTGGTGAATTTTCACCACAAAAATGGTGCGCTCGTTTTGGATCATCCCCCCAAACATCCCCAAACCATGGATTTTCACAGGTTCTGAAGGATGTATATATCTTCATCCCCCACAACTATGTTTTTGTTCATGTTTTTTTCCACGTTTTCCAGGTAGCTTTTGATGCCAATGCTTCACCGAAACGAAGTGTACGTACCTTGTCAGGCAGACCGTCCAGCAATTCCGCGATGAGTGCCAAATGATCTTCATCTCGGTCCCAGTCCTAGGAGAGCGTAGAAATCATGTCGATACAATGGCAAAGCTATTGCTATGTATATATAGGCTCGTGCCCAGCCTTGGAACTACCTACAATGATCATGGGGTGGGGGGGGGTGG
>BGPT01003464.1:3166-39440 GCA_003297045.1 Symbiodinium sp. clade C Y103 | reverse complement strand
CTCAGGTAATAAGCGGCAATCTTGGCAGACACGCTTCTATACTGTGGTGGGACGTCCTTCCTTGAAGGTCATTTGGTTCGATGACGTGCTTCTACATGTTCGACAGGCCACCGCATGCATGCACTTCCAGTGGCAGGGTATAGCAAGCGGTGGCCCACGGTGACCCCCCATATATATGGGTCCTGTGTGGGTTCGAACCCGTTGCGGCATGGATAGCCACCGGCAACCAAAAAAAAACAATGCAGAGGAGCCATTTTCCTTGTAAATTACAGTAGCGGGCCCGCCCCGCCCTTGAAAAACGTGGGAATTTGCAGAGGCGCAAAGCGCGATCCCTTGTAAATTACAGTAGCGGGCCCACGACGGGGGCCGGCGCGGGCCCACGGCGGGCCCGGCGCGGGCCACGTAAAACGTGGAAATTTGATGCATTTTGTCGAAAACGGGAAACGGTCCCGCCGCCGGCGGGCCCGCCTACTGTTGAGCGGGCCCGCAGACCCCGTTTGGACTTTATAATATTATAACAGTCGGGGAAGAGGGGAACCCCAAGCCATCCTGGGTCTAGCGTTGTCTCCACGGCCTCGTCCCAAACGGGGTCTGGACAGGAGCTTTTGCCTTCTCTGCTCCCTGCTTCATCCGCGTCTCTTTTCCCGGTCTCTGTTCCAACCCGTNNCTTCTTTGAAGGGGGCCCCCGGAGTAGAATGGCTTCAACTGGTCCAAGCACACCCTCAACATTACACAGTGGCATCCCTTGCTCCTATAATATCGTGCCCTGTTACCGTTCCGCTTCCGTGCTTCAATGTCTGTGTCTAGCAACGAAAAAAGCATTTTCAATCATGTTTTTCGGTCCCAAAAATGCGGCCAATTTTGGTCCCAAAAACACGACCCGGCTCTTTGCGGAAGACACTGCAGGCTCCAAATTTGNTTCAATCATGTTTTTCGGTCCCAAAAATGCGGCCAATTTTGGTCCCAAAAACACGACCCGGCTCTTTGCGGAAGACACTGCAGGCTCCAAATTTGGGGCGCCAAATCTGGGACCAAGAAAGCCAATGTGGCATGCCATGCACTTCTACTGCTCGGGGCTCGCTTTGACAGCGCGCCGTGAGTCTAACGTTCCTCTGTCCCACATTTCCATGCANCTCGGGGCTCGCTTTGACAGCGCGCCGTGAGTCTAACGTTCCTCTGTCCCACATTTCCATGCACCGTTTGGAAGCTTCTTGCCCCCACCCACACACACACACAGTATATATATACATATATATGTGTGTGTTGAAAACGTAAGACAATAATAATAAACAACAATAATAAACAATAAACAAACGAAATATGCGACCTGGCCTGGCACAGGGTGCAGCCAATGACAAGCAGGGCTAGTCGCCTCCAACGGCTTCGTCCGCTACCTCTTGGAGGGCGGAAAGGGACGCGCCGCAGGGCCGGAGCACCGCCATTCATGGCATGCGGCGCATGCGGCAAGCGCAATGTGACCCAAAAATCAAAAGCTGTGCATCGCTTGCGTAGATCTAGTAGACTCATGTAGACTAGAAGTTGCAAAACACTTGGAATTCCTGATCTTGAAACAGTCATGCACAAACCTTTTTGGCGCTGGGATTGTAAGAATATTTTCGGACAATTATCGGCCTTGGTCGGGCTGTCTTGTGATCTCATATGTATCCGCTGCTTCCTCTCTTGAGCCAAGCTAGATGTGCGTAAACACACAAGACATCACGAGACTCAAAGTGTGTTGGTTGCACCAGCTTCAAAGAAATTAAGATCCTGTGAATCCTTTGATATACCCATCATCAAACCTTCTAACTTGAAGGCTTGTGGAGAAGTCCATGAGTTAAAGACAGACTGATGTCACAACAATGAGAGCATTGTAGATTCGCAAACTGTGAGACCTCCAAGGCTGATGCGAAACCAGGCATCCTGCAGGCTAGCCTCATGACTCACAGAGACCACCTCTACAACGGCTCCCGAATTGGCAATGAGATTCCCGAATGTATTTCAATGGAATGTAATGAAATACAACTGATACAACATAGTGCACTGCAAGAGTTCTTCCGAAAAGGATTTGGGGATGTGCTCGACACTGCATCTGAAGGGTCTGGCCAACGTCTGGTCACCAATGCGCCCTCAATACCGCCTGGCAGAGCAAAACCTTCCCCAGTAGCCTCTGATTCCAACTTGGGAAATCAATAATAATTTCAAGAAAACATTTGGGAATGGTTTGTACAACCTATTTCTGGTAAATTGAGAATGGTTTGCTATTGGGCTTACCACATTGCATTGCTGTTGTTTCGCTTGCTGACCTGCTGTGTTGGTCATGCCAGCACCAAGGGGATTGCTGGCATAGCCAGACTTGGACGGTGACCTTTCTTTGGCCTGAAGTGGAGGAAAAAACGTGGCTAGTGGCTGGCTGGCAATTTCATAAACAAACGTCAACATACATCAACTCAAATTCCAAAACTGGGTGACTCGACTACCGGTCTGTAAGCCTTTATTCCAGGTCCGAGAATGCTGGATAATTTGTGGCTTGAAATCCCAAACATGACTAGGCACCAAGCTGGCTCCAGCAAATTGCAGCCATAGTTTAGCGCCAGCACCTCTTTGTTCGCAAGCATCTGGGACTTCATTGACATCAAAGCCAAGGTGAATTGCAACAAACACAGAGCGGACAATTGCTGGAAGCCTCTGAAAGCGTGATGTCACTGCTCAGCCTGCACTGATGCTGCGACGCTTCCCACATCGAATCATACTAACTGTCAAACTGGACGCCTCTGAACGAGACAGCGCAACCCCGAAGAAGTCTGCGCCGTCTCCTGGAAAAAGTACCCGCAAAAAATGGTCTGACAAATTGTTCTGTAGAGCAGGAACAAAAAAAAAACAAACAACCTTAACAACCCCAGACAACTGGAGACAACGACACTTGGGACTTGGACTTGAAGACACGACCGGTCAATGGCCCACAGTCTGCCTTAGCAAATGGTTTGATGGCTTGGAGAAAGCAAGCTGAAAACCCCAGACAACGACTCGCTTCCATATGAATTGAAGATCATGTGCTCAAAAACATGTGGACGTAATTTGCAGAGCTTCCACAAAGCACTATCACCCTCAAAGCTTGAAGGGTCGTCCAAAAAATGTCGGACATGAAGTCACTACGGTGACAAGTTGAGTATCATCCTGTAACCTGGACACCAGAGCCAGAACAGCGACAGCTCGCGCAAGCACCTTCCACCATCAAAGATCATCAAAGTAAAACGCAATGCAAACAGCCGTCTCAAATTGAAGCAACTGCTGATTGCGTATGCAAAGAGTGTTCGGTGCAAGGGATGCGTCAAAGGAGCGGAACAACATCAGAGCAATATCAAAAGGACCTGAAGTCTGATGACAAACAGAAGCAAGGCCAATCAATGAAAGGATTGCATTTTTGAATGTGATCAAGGATACACTAGAAACGTATAGTACTGTATCCTGAGTGTGAGTGTGTTTCAAGCTACCTACATGCATGTACAACTATGTACAACTATAGCATACTTAAACATACTTAAACAAACTATACAAACAAATGTCAGTACTCTTTAAAAGCGTCCAAAGACTCACTCCAAATCAAATGTTTGTCCGGCCAACAGGCTGCTGCGCTTTGCTGAGAATAATCGTTGAAAAGGCATAATCCATTGGAAATCACACAGTCTCATAGCCTTCGAAAGACGATACTTGGCTAGTCATGGATTGTGCCATGTTCAAGCGGGCCCCAGGCTAGTACTAGTAGAGCCATAAAATTGCCATGAACTCTATGAGTAAGATTTGTATTGGAATGTGCCACGCTTTGGCAGCTGCTCAGTGAGACAAAAATGTTCATAACTGGGAGGAGCTCTCACAAGGGTGATCATGTAGGGCCAGGTAGGGCCAGGTATGGCCAGGTACGGCCGGATAGCGCTGTCGCGCTTGGAAGCCTCATCATGCCTCGTCGTTTGGCCCAAATGATGCCTGTGACACCTCGTTCTCCAATCTCACGAGCGAGCGCAAACCGTGCATCCGCAGGACCAACTTCACACGGTTCAGACTGGAGCGATCTCTACAGATTGAAATCATCGACGCATCGTTGCGGTGTCCCTCATAGTCACGGGCGGAAAAGACTCTCACCAAATGCTGGTCGTGCATCACTTCGAAACCTCTTCCCTCATCTACGCATTGGTGACTGCGAACGATGACATCGATCCCATTCATTGCACAGAAAGTCTTTGTGATGTTCCAACCAAAGTTTACGGCTGATGCAGTTCTTGGAGAGGTGTGAACACCGAACAAGTCTTTACCGGCACCGTCATCAGGGATAGGATCCGACCACAGGATATTGTACAACCATCGATTGTTTGTTTCCAGAAAGACTTCAGAGTTTAGAGGCCGCTTCACACAAGCCAGTTCATCAATGGTCCACTTACCATCTCCGATCCCTCCATGGACAGTGAGAATTTTGCCATCAATCAGGCAGGCAAGTGGAAGCCACTCAAAAGCCTCAGGTGACGAATGCCTATTCTTTTGCTGACGCTACGTTACATGTCCTGTGGAAAGTTTGTTTCGTTTATTCTGGATGATCGTCCACAAAAAAGTGAGATGGAATGATTTGCCCAGGCCATTAAACAAGAATGGCCTACGCAATTTCTAGACAATCTCCGAAAATAGGAGATGCCTGGAAAAAGTCGAACAAATCACAACAATTCACACCATATCATGCAAAAACAATCCAAATCAAGGTCATGAAAAGATGAGCGGTGTTGGTCAAGGTCTATCAACAAATTGTTGCCTTGGTAGGATGACATTTCTGGATATGTATAAATATATATGTATATATACACACACATAAGTCTAACAAGTTTGGCCGATGCCAACATCGTGTAGCGGAAAGCTTGGAAAAACCAAAGCCGACTGGTGGACGCCAGGTTGCCTTTTGAACGTTGTTAAAGGCCTTTTCGGCAAAGGATCCCAACTGTTCCGTGCAAGATTCAAAAAAACCGTATTTACCTCAGTGCAGAAGGCGCCACTACTGGTTTTGTCCCCACCAAAGCAATAAGATGTTCAGGATTTATAGGATCTATATATGTATATTCGGAATTGCAGATTGGGTTGGTTTGAGCATCTTGGCACTCTTGGCCAGTTGACGGAAAGATGAAGCAGCAAGTCACTGTGATTGGCACACTAGAGTAACTAGAGCCAAAGCACGGTTCATTAAAGCATCCTCATGGTTGCCACGAACCAGAAAAATTCGCTTTGGAAAAGCAATCTTCAGCGCGAAAAGAAGACCAATCACCTGCCAATCACTGTGCACAAGACTTGCACAGGTAGGGACCCAGCACCCCGCTTGACAACGACCTACGACCTACAGGCACCTCCAGCTGGTGTGCTCCTCGATCGACAAAATCGCCATTAAAAACAAAGCTTGGCCCAGTCTTCGTTGGAAGGCCAAAGGCGTGGAAGAAAATGAGCAAATCACGGAGCTGGCCATGAATATCGCCTCACTCTGAATCTGAATCTGTTTCAGCATGTTTCATTATTCTCTTGCAATGCAATGCATCAACCACATGTCAATGTGATTCTTCATGATGCGTCAGCTGACAACTAAGGTTCTTCCGAGGAGGATATGAATTTCCATAAAGGGAGCTTGGCAGCTTGTCTCTAGAATGATTCAAAAAACATGCAACAAGTGCACAAATCAACAAACGAGGTCATGAACCATTCTGGGATGTGGCCTCTTCCATCATTCAGCGCTAAGAGATGAGCCAACTGAGGACGGGTCCAAAGATTCTGCAGGGTTGTGATATCTGTACAACAGTTTCATCATCTCGGAGGGCCCAACTTGCACCCCCTGCAAGGATCATCAAGCTGTCCATATAGTCCGCACCTCGGAGTTTCATGGATTTTCAGCATCCAGAAGCTCCAATTGAAAACGTCGCCATGCCATGCCATGCCAAGCTACTGAACAGGAAACTGAGAGCATCTACATCCCATTCTTCATCCAAGACATCGTCCTCTTCTTTTCCCACCTGGGTGCTCAACAAACTGACTGAAATTCATGCACCAGGTGGGGGCCTAAAGCTGCGGCAGTTTCTGGTTTGGTGCTATGGCAGGAATTGACATGTTTCACTCTTTCACATCTCTTCACAGTCTACGGCCAACCACACGTCCTCTGCAGCCCATTGCCTTTTGGCCAAGCCACTCGCGAGACCAATTCCTTCAGTTGGCTCACAACCGCAGTTGCGCGCCGAAGAGCACCCTTCCCACGGCTCCTGAGGCAGAGAGCTGAAATATTTTTGTGAATGAGTTGCTGAATTACGGTAGCCATATACATACATGGATACATACATACCTGTATATATACATACATGTGTATTTGCATATATGTAAAGATGTATTAGCTATATATTATACAATTACACGCACGTACATTTTTAGTATTTTTTAGTGGTTGTTTAATGACGTATTTGAAGATCAAGAGAATACCTTTCAATGGAGGCATATCAAAGCCAATGGGAGGCTGTTGGTGGCACTGTGAAGTTGGCGGCCTTGCTGAGATTCCAAACACTTTGCATTGGACCTTTGGACTGTCACCGCAACCCTTAGATTTTCTGTGGATTGCTGGAGCAGGATGTCGCTCTGAGTGTCTTCCCGAAACAGGCAAACTCCATCAAACTTCATCTTGCTGATCAAGGCGAAAATATATAATATAGAAGATATAGAATCCGGGTTCACACTAAGGCAGCCGATGCTGTTGAGAAATGACTTCTCGGAGTGTCCATATTTCAGTGATCCTTCTTTTATGCCTCTTGATGTTTCACTTGGAGCAAAGCGTGTCCTGTTGGCACTAGCTTTCACCTCCATGCTGCATGTCACGCTCGTTGATCCCGAGCAGCGGCCAAATCCAATGTTAAATGCAGCTGAAATGAGGCCCAGCTTTTGACCTGACATCTTTCAAGAGACATCCAAAAAACAAGACGGGTTGCCTGTAATGTGGATTCACTTGGGTGTTTCTGGTCAAAACAAGGAAAAAATAGGCAAGGAACGCTGCCCCACTTGCCCAGCTCCTTTCATGTAGCACCATAGCGCCTTGCCAACCAAGACAGCCCAATTCGTGATTGCATCCTCTTTTTCATGCCTCAAGATGGATTGAAACAATCGCATAGGATAAACATGTGCAAACTCCCCCAGCAGAACAGAAGTCCCGGTCAGAGGTAATGCAGGCAACTGCCCCGAGTGGGAATGCAACTTCTGGGAACGGAAGTAAGCTGCAATATGAGTAAAAGAAAGCACGCTCTCTTGGCCAGGAAAGCCCCACTACACTACAGCATGTGAAAGTCAGTAGTCTTCAAAAGTCTTCACTGGCAGGCCACTCTGAGCATAAGCTCGTTGAACTTGCGCTGCTTGCCAAACTAGCGAGTTCATGTGCTCCTTCGTGCATTATCTGCTTGAAATGCCGCTTCCTGCGAGATCGCAGAACGTCTCCGTGGTGGCTCCTCACAGCTGTTCTCTTTCTCAACGGATCGTATTCATCCTCAGCCATGTTTGTCCATAGCATGGACAGATTTGCCACCTTTTGGCCCCACAAAATCACAAGCCAAACAGGTCTGAATTCTGAGAGTGTATCAAAGTGGAAGCCATGAACCTTTGGTGGTGAAAGGTCTGGAGAAACCAAAATAGACACTCGATCACTCGATGGTTTTCCCGCAAAGTAACGAACTCCGCGTGAATCTGCACAGCCTCAGCTGCATCCACTGAAAAACTGAGTCCCTTTTTTTGTAGTCTTAATGATCCAAGAATTAACGTCTCTGCAACAAGAAACATACATACATATATATATATATATTATAATATATATTACGAGGGTCCATGTGAGCGAGGCCGTGAAGCCTGCCAAAAACCGGGCTCTCTTTTGGGACTGCTGTGTCAACGTCATTGCTGCGGTTGGCTGCGCTGCAACGCACGAAGCTTGAAAAAGAAGGAAAAGAAAATGCGCAGACAGGTGGGAACCACGATGGCGCGTGAGCTACTGACTCTGGTCATATAGTCGTCAAGCATAAGCGTGACAGAATAGTGGACTTCACCAGGAAGCGTGAGAAAAGACATGGACAGACACGCTCGAAGAAAAGTGGGGACGCGGTCCTGAGATCCGTCTCTGGGAACTAGTACAATATTCTCCAAAATACACATCGCACGACCGCCCCAGTTGGGTATACTATAATGCGCTTCACTCATGATGGGCTGGGTTCCGATGGTTCCTTGTTAGCCTGGTCATCTTGCTCTGCATTTTGCGCGGCATCTGGTTTGAAGAGCCAAGATCATGATGGGCAGGAGCCGAGGTATGTATACTGTTTGAATCCGCTGCGGTTGGCACGGGTCAGGACCGGTCAGGACCGGTCAGGACCGCAGCAAGTGCAAAACAGCACCAGGTTGAGGGCGGTCCTGAGATCCGTCTCTGAGAACTAGAATAATATTCTCCAAAATACGCATCTCAGGACCGCCCCATTTTGGTACTATAATGCGCTTCAATCATGATGGGCTGGGTATGTTGGGGAGCTGTGATCTACTAGTGGTCTCCACTCCGAGAGCCAACAACTACAGCAGCAACAACCCGCCGGGCCAAAGCTGCAAACTGCTGCGCGTCTGCAAGTCATGCGGCTGCGGCGCCGTTTCTGGCGCCAGCCAGAAAACCATCTATATTCTGGTCTCTTGATTTGGGGCCCTGATAGTATCACATCAAATTCCGTTGTTTTTTTGTTCTGCCACGCAAAAATTCAGAAGAGCCACAGTATGGTCGCACAAGCTTACCTCATTTTGCGGCCTGCGGGGGCAACTTGAAACCGAAGCAAAAACCGTGTAGCCAAACAACTTTTGGCATGGTTACCGGCCCCAAAAACGGGCCCTCTTTCTGGGGACCCGAAAATGGGCACGAAACATAGCGCCGACAATTCTAAGGTCACATTTTTGGGGCCGCCCAGCGGTCCCAAAAATGGGGCCGGCCCAACACAAAATCCGAGCAGTCCGAAGCAGGGTTGCCAAATCCAAATGATCAGCATCCCGAAGTGCCATTGCAGGTCCGTTCGCCTGGATTGGCCAACATTAGTGCACAGCTTCTATCGNGCTGCGCGTCTGCAAGTCATGCGGCTGCGGCGCCGTTTCTGGCGCCAGAAAACCATCTATATTCTGGTCTCTTGATTTGGGGCCCTGATAGTATATATATATATATATATGTATGTATATATATATATATATATGTATTTATGTATATATATATATATCTGTGTGTGTATTTCCTTGGCAGCCAAAGCAGCTCGATCAGCTTCGTCGTCTAGATGTGCTTCAAGAACATTCACATCCGAAATCTGAGGCTCTGCAGCTTCCGTCGAAGCTGTTTCAACTGTTTCAACCGCTGCAGTTGTTTCTCCAGCGATAGCTCCAGCGACTTCTTTGGTGGATTTCTGTCGACCCTGCGCAGCTCCAGCGGCGTCTCCAGCGATAGCTCCAGCGACTTCTTTTGTGGATTTCTGTCGACCCTGCGCAGCTCCAGTGGGTTCTCCAGCGATAGCTCCAGCGACTTCTTTTGTGGATTTCTGTCGACCCTGCGCAGCTCCAGTGGGTTCTCCAGCGACGGCTCCAGCAACTTCTCTCGTGGATTTCTGTCGACCCTGCGCAGCTCCAGTTGTTTCTTGAACGAAAGTTCCAGCGACTTCTCTTGTGGTTTTCCGTCGACGCTCCGTTTTAAGGGTATTGAATGGCATATTTGTTGATGACCTGAGGCACGGTCAACCGGAAGAGTGCATGCTCATCAATACCCCCACATACAAGATCGTAGATGATAGGGCATATCATCTGTTGTACGCTTCAAACACTTACAAGCTATAATGTGTGTGCACACTTTAGGGATGTGTCCGCTATTGTCTAAATATTCAATAGCAATAGCAACAAACCCATGTTGCCCAAGAACTATCTAGGCACCTTTCCGCAGGAACACCGCCATTCATACCAATGACATCCAACTACCGACCTTACAAGTCCTACGCGCTACCTGATTGGAAGCAATTCCGACAACCTGGTGTCAATCACCTGCTCTTGAGACCGAAAGCACAGGCACACTGCCAGTTTTCCCACTGATGTACGAATCAAGTATTTGTTGCATTCAGGTTGGAGATGCTTGGAGATGGTTGCAGTTTTTGGTGAGATATTTCTATGTTGCGCCTGGCGGAGCGCAGTACGTTTGTGGACATGCACTGGTGGGAGGCCGACCCGAATGCGAAGGATCAGGCGTGCGGCATCACTGGGGTTGAGAACTCCCTCCATGTCAATTGCGGTCTCCTGACTATCCTGACTTTACATTCATAGAGAATTTGTAGGACTTGAAAGTGTTGAACTTTGTGATGTGAGTGTGTGCAAGTAGGTCGGGCAGATTCGGTGAATGACTTGTGGCAAACTGCGCAGTTTCTTCATGGAACGATGAGAATAGCAATAAGATTTCTTGATTCTCAAAGCAAATGCTGATGAAGTCCTGACGTTCCATCCAGAACATCTGGAATTCTTCCTTCATCCAATGTTTCCAGATGATGTTTTTCAGCTGTCTGGTTGTCTGTGCACAATTCGTTTGTTTTCGCTGTCTGGGACTGGGGTTGCTTGCTTTTATTTTAAGCTGAAACTGTATTTCCGTCAAATTTGCACCATAGGAGAGCTAAACTCCACAATTACAATGGTATTTGCAACATGTTGGAAAACTAAAGTCTGTAACCTCCGTAACATGTGCTGCACTTTGGCGGTTGAATACCTGATTCTCTCATTTCCATGCTACTTGCTCGCTCGCATTGGCAAGCCTTACAGCAACTTGTAGTTTTTGCCTCCGGACCAAAAACTGTGTGCGTAAAATCACTGTTTTTCGTAGTAGGGTGGGGTGGGCCGTTGACATTCTTTTGCAACAATTTTCAACTACGTTTTTTTGCTATCCTACTGACTTGCTCACACAACTTTCAAATGCGCTTCAATGTTCCTTTGCAACAACTTCCAACTACGTTCTTGATGCTACGCTACTAACTTGCTCAAACAGTTTTTCAGGTCAGTTCTTGATGCTACGTTGTGCAAGCGCTCAAACAATTTCCACCTACGTTCTTGATGGTGCCAGCTTCCAACTACAGTACGTTCTTGATTCTACACTACTAACTTGCTCAAACAACTTTCAACTACTTCTCTCAACGTTCCTTCGCGAAAACTTTCAACTACGTTCGTGATGCTACGCCACTAACGTGCTCAAAGAATTTCCAACTGCGCTCATGATGTTCCTTTGCAGCAACTTCCAACTACGTTCTTGGTGCTACTTTATGAACTTGCTCAAACAACTTCCAAACGACGTTCTTGGTGCTACGGTACTAACTGAGCCATTAAAAATACCACTATCCCATCTTGTTTTACTAGTTGATTGATAGGTTTCCCTCATATTATGGGTTCTCATAATCCCAAATACATTCGACATTTGGTAGTATAAGTCCCTATATCAACCAATCAAACAGGGTATTTTTCATGATTCAACTTGTTCAAACAGCTTCCAGCTACAGTTTTGACTTTGCTTACATCACTTCCAACTACGTTCTTGCCGCTACGCTACGAGCTTACTCGAACAGCTTCCAGCTACCTTCCTGTTGCCATTATGAACTTCCTTAATTAACTTCCAACTACGTTCTTGATGCTACGCTGGTAACTTGCTCAAATATATTTCCAGCTAAGTTTTTGATGCTACATTATGAACTTACTCAAACAATTTGCAACTATGTTCTTGATGCTACGCTACTCCTTGCTCAAACAGTTTCCAGCTAGGTTTTTGATTCTTGATGCTATGTTATGAACTTGTTCAAACAACTTGAGGCCAGGGGGGAGGTGCGAAAGCTAGCAAGGCTGTTGTAGGGTTGCAATGTCTATTGGGTCCAGCAAACAAAAACACCCCGATGCAGCAATCATCTCGCGAGATTTTTGAGCAGAAGAAGAACAAGATACTTCAAAAAAACGCCCCCCCAAGTGGAAACCCAAATCTGCATTACGTGTATGCAAGACGTTGAATAAAACCCAACATATGGATGATGATGATGATGATGATGATGATGATGATGATGATGATGATGATGATGCTGATGCTGATGCTGATGCTGTTGGTGCTGGTGCTGGTGCTGATGCTGATGCTGATGATGATGATGATGATGATGATGATGATGATGACCATGACGATGACGATGACGATGACGATGATGATGATGATGATGATGATGATGATGATGATGATGACGATGAGGAGGAGGAGGAGGAGGAAGAGGAAGAGGAAGAGCAAGATGACGAGGAAGGGGAAGAGGAAGAGGAAGATACTGATATGATGATCATTTGGAAGTTTGCAAGTTGCCGAAGATGACTTTAGAGTTGTTGGTTGACAGACTGAACATGACTTGCTGAGGACGAAATACTGAAGATGACGACCCTACATCTGCAGGAAACCTATGGTCCAGGGGGTTTAGGGGGACCAGGGGGGATTGAACCCGGGCCGCCAGGGCGGGGATTCTCTATGAAAGTTTCCGGTCCTGATGCCTGCCTATTCCTTGCTAAAGCAAGAGCAACATCAGCTAGCACAAGCTAGTTGTCGTGATTTCCAACTACGTTCTTGATGCTACGCACTAAGTGAATTTCAGTCCCAACAGTCTGCCTTCTCAGAACCACAATTTACTGCTCTATTGCAAGTCCTGGCGTTGGAAATATGTGAACCGCAATTCCAACTTGCTGTGTGTGTGGATTGGGGCTTGGCGATGTGGAGTGTCAAGTGTGCAGTGGAAGTGTCGAACAGAGAGTGGGGAAACTCAAGTCTACAGTGGTGCCGCCTGCCACCCGATTTGCACATTGTCACCACTTGCCGCAGCCCTGACAATGCGATTCGCAAAAAATACGCTGCCACGCAAGATGAAGATGGACACCTCCAAAGCGCTGCGCCTGCCACGAAACATGCCACTCATCTTCTAAAAAGGACGCAAAAGTATTGCGCCTGTCACACAGAACGACTTTCGACACTTTTTGAGACACGTGAGAATCCACCCAGTGCCACGCCTGCCACACGAAACGACGCTACAACCTCTTTGGAAACCTCCAAGAATGAGAGGCTTCGGAGCTTTCCCCATTAGCACGGCGACGCCACAAGAAAATCAGAGAATCGAGACAAGACATGTTGGAAAGCTGAAGAAAGGATTTCGTACGATGCTTCAATCAGTTTTCAACACATCTCAGATGTTGGAATGTCACGAAGTGCCACGCTTGCCAGACAAAACGACGTCACGACCTCTTTTGAAAGCTCCAAAACAAGTATTTCGTACGAGGCTTCCATCAATTTTCATCACATCTCACAAAACGACACAACTGCCACCCGATTTGCACATTGTCACCACTTGCCGCAGCCCTGACAATGCCATTCGCAAAAAACACGCAACACAACACGTCTAAAGTACTGCGCTTGCCATGCAAAATGAAAATGGACACCTCCAAAGTGCTGCGCCTGCCACTAAAAATGCAACTCATCTTCTCAAAACGATGCAAAAGTATTGCGCCTGCCACACAGAACAACTTTTGACACGTCATGAAACATGTTGGAATCTCACGAAGCGCCACCCCTGCCACACGAAACGAACTTTCGCCACGTTTGAAATCTCCAAAGATGATCCCTTTTGCAGCTTTCCCCGTAGGCACGGCCATATGGCGGCCACGCGGACGGTTGCGGACGGTTGCAGACGGTTGGCGGACGGTTGGCGAACATAAAAGCAGCGTCAAGCGAACACAGCTCAACCCCCAGACGCCCAAAGCAAAACGAGAACCCTTCGCTACGCATTCGGGAAAAATGTTTCTTTGAGCACAGTTTCCTGTCGGGCAGGTACATAGTCAATGTACAGTATTTGCGTAGTAGCCGCTGAGGAGCTTAGCTTGCATGCGCTGGGATGTAAAATGCAGATTTCGTGGCAGGCGCGGGAGGGCCCTCCCCCAAGAAAAAGAAACAAAAACATGCGTTCTGTCAGTTCTGTTGCTGGAAGTGTTTTCCTGCTTTTGCTATTTGGTGTTGGATTTGTCCTTCTCGGCATATTTTAGATTTTTCCCTTGTCAATCATCAATGGTTCCCTTCTTGCTTGCACAATGCTTGCAGCATAAATCTCTACTTTAAACGCTAGTTGCAATCATGGGGGGACATAATCCGTGCAGTGTAGTGAGGAAGGAAGAACGGAGACAAAGGTAGAGAAGTGGGAGACAAGTGGCAGATAAGTGGGAGACAAGGACGCGACACGGCAAATCATGATGGAACAAGATCTGTGGCTTTGCAAGAATTGAGAACATCAGCCGGTAGCTGTTTGAGAGACAAAAATAAAGACAAAAATTAAAATAACACCCCTTCGAATTCAAATCCAAACGGTCAAAGTTGCATACCATATGTCCCATGTATCTTTGGTCAATGCCATCCAAGTCACTGCCAAACGAATTGTCCAAGGGGCTCTTTGTTAAGTCAAAACCAAATTTAAAAAGACCTGTCAATTTCAGATACAGATTGAGACGAAATTCCAGAGCAATTTATGAAAACATATTGTCTCAATTTGTCTCAGAGATGTCAAGAGTCATTGTCAATACTGTTTGTTTGCAGGAGCACGAAGCAAGACACAGCGGCCGGCACGGTGTCAGATGACCGCAAGATTTTCCTCCCTTACCAGAATCAAATGCCTCCAAATGCCTCCAGATGCTTCCAGGTCACTGGGGTTGTTCTGTGAAACACCGATTGTCCTCGAGCTCTGCCTGGAGATTTATGCAACGTGGACACGACTGGAGTTCCAGTGTCTTGCGCCAAGAGATTCTTTCGGAGGTCTCAAAGCTTTCAACAAAATGTCACGAGCGAGAGAGCGAGAGAGAGGATAGAGAGAGTCCGTTTGCGTCAGTGCAGTGACTCAAATAGTTCCATCCTCTCTGTGCCAAACAACAGGCCAAAGCTAGGCCTGCCAAAGGTGAGGGTCTTTGCTTAAAGCAGCACTCAACCTTTCCGTGGCTTCACCACAGCAGCAAAAAGTTCGAGATACCCGCCTGTCATCCAAGAAGAATCAAACTCAACTGAAAGCAGCACTGTCGACCACTGTGACCTCTCAAACTCATTCAACTCTAAAGGCACATCTTCACCCTGAGGCTGCAACACCTCCGATCTGTCTCTATGTTGAACCTGACCAATCAAGATGAATCAAAATGGCAAACTCCCACATCTATTCAAAGCTCACCAGCATGAGAGACGTCAGGCCTCGTTACGAAGGATCTGGGTTGACATTTCCGGAGCTTCATCATGAACTTGAAGAATTAAGTCGTTCTCGTCCACATTCTTAACTATCGCATCAGAACAAAGCCTCATTCAGAGGACATGGTGGGGTCGCATGGTAACATCGCCAGACCGTTTGGCAATGGCGTGCACAACATGGCTGCAGCTGAATATATGAAGAGACCATGATGGTTTCAGTCCAGCAAATGGAAGGAAATGAATTCTTCACTTCTAGTGACTTCTAGTGACTTCTAGTGTGCAAGTTCTGGACTTTCAATTGACTGTGCCTAGCCCGACAGTGTGCATCAAAGAAACTTTGAAACGTGTCCATTGGCGCGAATCAGGTTGGATTCATCGCTGGATGGGCCGCATCGCATCAGTACACAGTTTCAAAGCCATGGTCAGAATGTTAGAACTGCTTATGGTCAGAATGGTTTTCTGAAGCATGTCTCAATCTTGGTAAGCGGTGTTTGCCAATCGTCAGTGTAGCTTGCTGTTGCAGCATGTTTGACCATTCTCTTGGCTCTGCTGAGCATTGTGGATTTTTTGCCTTTCTTTTCAACTCTGGACGGTAACTGCGAAGAGACACAGAACAGATGCAACTTGTGAACATCCACCCAAAGTTTGTTGCTGCAACCACCTCTGAACACAATATTCACACAATGCTAGCAATACGACGACAAAATACTACAAATATATAAAAATGCCGGGAAAAAAGTAGGAACCGTCCCACCTCGACGCTCTGCGGACCCCACTCGAAGTAGTCTCCTGCCTGGCAGCTCAGACTGGCTCAAAGGACTGCTTTCAGTTCCAATTCAGAGCACCTCCCGGAAGCCAGTCGCAAGAAGGACAGCTTCTGTGAGATCAGGCCTGAGTCGCAGTGGCACAACTGGTAGTCGCAAAGGTAAGCTCAAAAGCAGACAGATCTCACACTGAGCCTTCTCGGAAGCCGCTTGCGAACAGCTGTCACCTCTCAAAAGATGTTCCAGGAGTGGTTGTATGGGTCATAAGATAGGAGCTGTCCATGTCTGTCGTGTTGGAAACAAGCCATAGTTCACCTTCAGCTTGCTGAACTTCGCATAGGCGTCTGGATCTTCCAAGTTGACCAGAATCCGATTCAGGACCTTGAGGAGGACAACTGTCTGATCCGCGTTTCAACTTTCGGTTGTTCCAATAATTGTTGAACTTGTTCCAGTCAAGTCCCCTGCCTCGCAACAAAAGCTTAGCGCTCCCAGCGCTTGCTGGGGCAGCAGGTCTGTTGCCTAGGGCAAAAGATGTTGTGACTGAACTGCAAGAAACTGAATAATGCGTTGGCTGCAAGTCTATAGTCTATTCGAGTCCATTGCTTTATCGCAAACTTTTGGAATCCATCAACTTTCTATCTGATCTGAGACGAAAGCCTCGATTTGCGCTCGAAGTGCTGGCAAACACGCCTTTTTTAGTCTTTGGTGTGGCCAAAATGCACCAAAAGCAGCTTCCCAAAGCCAGCCTCTGCCGCAGTTCGGAGCACTAAGCGGGCTCCATCAACCTGATTCCAACCAGTTGATTCGTTGAAGCGAGTTGAAACATGTTGAAACCATTGAATACTAAGACGTTGACGGGAGCTGGTTCTCCTCCAGGTTCGGTGAGCATGTGGAAGTTCCCATGTGAGCAAACACAAATTGTTTGCGCTTGGTACTGAATTGGTTCGGCCGCAACCTATTCAAACAAGATGATGTCTGTGCCAAGGCTATAGACTATGTAAAAATACTATGTATCTTTTGTCAAACACTGAGGATGTAAAGTGTTGGTTTGATGGTTTCAATCTTGAACATGCGCTATAGAAGCGGTCGGAACAGTTTCGAGAACTAAACACGTAAAACTATGTTTGTGTTTGTATAGCATTAATCAGCAGTGCGTCGATCCTCTGGTGGTCGTGTGTATTTGGGCAGCTGCCAAATTCCCAAGTCAGCATGGGAAATCCCATCAACTCGAGATGACCGAAAAGGTTTCCACGAGGTTTTCCACGATTTGCCACATATCTGTGTAGAAATGAGGAACATCGTGGTATATTCCAGGACATTCCATGATATTCCCTTTCAAAAATGGACTTTGACAATCTTCAATATACTCCAATAATCTGTAATGATATACTGTATACTTGAAAAAAGGACACCACTATGGATTGTTGAATGACTGTTGTATGTTTCATATTTATCATATTCCATGATAATCCGTTCTATTCCACCATTTTTTACGGTGCAGATGGTGCGCCAGGCCCGGAGTAGCCATCTTTGTGGCCTGGAAAGCAACTCCAAAAAGGAAAGAAACTGGATCAGAAACTGGATTAGATTTGATATAAAAAGCCTTTAAAACCTCAGAAAATCTACTGAAACTAAGTTCCTATTGAAATATGTTCAAAATACTTTAAGGGTATGTAATGGTAAAGTACTGTTCTATACTGTTCTATCTTTTGGGGGTACTGTACTATAAAATGATTGCAGCAATGATAGCAAAACGAAAAACATTGTGAAATACTGTGAAGGTATGGGAAAGCGTGATAAAAACCCGTCACATCCATTCGTGCAAAATGGAGAGAAAGGTGCCTGCATAACCGCAAATGCCCGGAGCTGGTGTCTCTGGCAGCAGCCCAGAAGCCTGCCGTTGCACGATTTCAAAACGATTTCAAAGCTGAACTACGTGAACTGGGGACACTAAACAGGAAGGGGTTCCAGCCACCGGTTGAGATAAGAGGGAAACTTTAAAGAATCGCAAACTTCATCAAACTTCTAGTAATCACCTCGCCATCCATCAGACCCACATCACCGGGGCACGTGTTGCGCTTCCAGTTCTCGCTTCCGCTCGCACATGATCTGCCAGCTGAGTGCACTTATGTTCCCATCTTGGAAGAGGAAGGTATGAGCTCAGCTTCAAGCTTCGCCTGGCAGAAGAACTCGTACTCCAAGCAGGTGTACATCAGCTCTGCCATTGTCTGAACTTCTCCTCACAATACTGTCGCGATGTGCTGCTGTGATTCAAATCTGTTCAAATCACCAGATCAGTGAGCAGCCTTCATGTCCGGCTTTCTGGAAAGCAACGTAGAACGCCTGGAAACAAAAAAACAGTGGCAAGGCCGGAAGGTGCCATTCAACACACCAACACAGACCGCCTCAGGCGTTGCACCAATGCTCGCCAGGAAAGAGTTCAGCCTGTCCTGATTTGCTGTGCCCTACAGACCCTATGGATTCCAAGATTGAAGGTTTTGAAGGACCACCATCCCGGTCAGTCCTCAAACAATTGTTTGAAGTCATTGTGCAATTGGGTGTACCTCATCAAGTCATGTTTCAGACTTTCAAATGCTCTCAAAATCCCTCCCCATGCAAAGGAGCAATAGGAGAACTTCAAAGTTCAGCATTTATCAGCTGTCAAGATTGCTGCAGGCCTTCAGGTTCAAATTCAAAAACAACCCAGACCCCCAGCTTGTGTGTGGCGCACACTAGCTTGTGTTCACCTAGCTCTGGCTCAAAAATGGCGCAGTTGGCATCAGCAAACTGGACAGCCGTCTGCACCAGAGCCTGCCAGCGAGTACGGCGAGGAGAAGAGCCTTGGACATAGAACAAACATGAACAACACATAGTCTAGTCGGCAGTATTGAGTAGGTCTGTCGACAATAGTTTGGCTCTTGGATCACCAAAGGCAAAATTGAAGTGAGCTGAGAGAGCTGAGAATGCAGGCAATCAAAGAAGACATGATTAACTCCGGGTTTGCCTCAAACCCAACATGTAATGATTCAATGTAATGTAAAGTTACAGAAAACAAAGTCGACTCCATCTCCTTACCAGTCCTGCCTTGCCTCCATTTCAGTGCATGTGAACCATGTTTTCACCTGCAAAAATATCTTCCAACTCGACCCACACATCTGCAGAGCAGCATACTGTGGATTGCAGGCACTGTACATAACGAAGGTGCTGCTTCATGAACGATCATCACATGTAGACTGTAGACATATTAAGGCAAAGCAAAACCACGTAAAGCTAACTAGTGTGTTTCAAATAGAAAGTTAAACTGACAGTTGAAGGGGTGTAACCATTTCCAGTCCTGCCAGACCAGTTCTCTCTCCTCAGCTGTCAGCTCTGACATGCTGACAGACGGCCTCCAAAGCACAGGTCGGAAATTCCCTTAATGGTCAAACTGCGATTGTCCTCAGACCTAAGAAATCCTAAGAATGCATTCAACATTTCCATGGCAGTCTTTGCATTTGCAAACTCGCACCTTGGGTGGAATGCCACAATAGATGGGCGAGCTGCGAGTACGTAGCAAGAAAAACTAATGCAGCTCTTGGTTCTGAGTTCTTGAGTGAAGAAGTGAATTTGTGAAGAAAAACTTAAGAAAGAATGAGTGTGTTGACTTCAAGATATTGTCTCCAACGGCCTGGCTCTTTTGGTCAACATATTCATGCGTCGTGTCTTGATGCAAGGCTATGGCTGCCATGGAAGCTTCGTATCGATTGAAACTAGTCAGCTGGTGCCAACGCTCCAGTGTTCCATTGAGTTCTACTTTGTTCCCCTCGCCAATTTTCTCTGGAGAGCTTAACAGTCCCGCATTCGGCATCAGGATTTACACAGAGAGACCGAGCTCTCCAAGTCTTGCATCAATTCACAACTCTTCACAACTGTCATCCTCAAAGTTTTGCACAGGTTGGAAACCTGGCCCTTCAATACAAATCTGTATCAAGATCAGCATCACCCAGCCACCGCGCACTTGTGACACGAGACGTGGGCACCTGGTCCATATCGGTGTATGAGAGGTCATTGACAGTTTGTCGGAAGCGTAACGTCCAGCCACTTGGCAATACCCATGAATTCATCAAGCAATTTCCGAGCTCGTATATCTCTAAGCTCTGTTTACCTCTTCGATTCGCCATTGAAAAAATGCAACACTTCCGCGGACAACCAAACACTTCCAGCCTTGGTGTCAATTTCTGTTGTCACCTGATGGCTTGGAAGACTGCTTCGGGAGATGTGAATGTGAGAAATCCAATTTTCGGAAGCAAAATAGAGATCAGAATAGAGGAAACAAAAATTGTATGGCACTCGACTTCGGGCACTTGTATTTTATCCATTGATTTCAACAGTAAGGGTTCTGGAACACATTTGCCAGTGATATGGTGAGGTTCTGTGAAGGTGGCTGGTGACCCTGTAGGTTGTTTAGTTTGCTCCCTTGCTCATTCAATAAGTGTCTGAAAGCATGTCTGGATTTTTTGATTGCGTACATGGTGCATGGAATGTGCATGGCAAATCCACAAGAATTGTAGAGTCACTCTCAAAACACCATACCACAGAAGAAAAGTCTCAAACCATTGCATATTGCCAACCCGCCTTGTTTCTGACCTCGAGGTCCAGCATGAATTGTTGGCACCTGAAGACAGAAAGGCACACAGAGTTGACGGCGCCGTATCAGAGCGAGGATGCCTCATTTTCCACTCGCCAGCGTCTTTGGGTGCTGTAGGTGCGTCCAACAGAGTTTCGGGGCCGGGTCCTGACGAAGCAAAGTCAGGTCACAAAACTCCAGACCACACTACCAGTCACTACCACACTGACTGGAGCTTGTCACAGCTTGGAAAGAGAGAGAGAGAGATGCGGAGTCTTAGCTTTTGCGCCTGGCAGTACTTTTCACCGAACTCTGGCAAGGTCGACGAGGTTTGCCTCAAGTTGAAAGGGAAAAGTCATCCACAAAAGGAAGGCTGAAAATTATTGAAAATCCATGTCTTTGGCCTTCACCCTGCTCTTGATCCTTCTTCAATCTGACCTGCCAGAAGCTTCGAGGTGTATTAATATATTCAGGCAAAAACGGGTACCTCTGTCTCCAAAACCACAACGCATCTTTCACAGGCCTGGTGCTGCTCCTGCAAATGATGAAATTTCTCATCTAGGCGCAGCAGGGATGCCTGCAGAAGACTGCAAAAGGCTTCGGACACTGGCTGGGGATTGGACCCAAATTTTGGCAGCTCCGGCCTCCAGTTTGCTTTCCCTGTGAGGATCTGTCTTGAAGCTCTCCCCCATTGCCTGCTTGCAGCAAAAGCATTCAACGTCTTCACAGAAAGGTTCCGAAAGATCCTTGATGATGAATCCTTGAGAGTGTGCACTGTGCATTGGCTTCCACTGCCCACCCGACCTCGTTATCGCGCCACAGGGGCTTTTGACCACTAAACTGCCGCTTCATCTCCTTGGCAAAATATTCATGGACAATGCTTCGAAATAGCCTCAACATGCATAGATTGCCTTTGAAACGTGCAGTCCTCAAAATCCATTCTAAGAAGGCTCTTTTGCAAGGCCTAGATGAGAAATTGAAAAGACTGGGGCAGCACAAATGCATCAGTTCTGTGCCATGGCACAAATTCCGAAACTTCCAAGAAAGCAAAATTGCCGCGAAGTGCCGTGAAGTGCCGTGCCTCCTCTTCTTTTGAAATGCTTTTCAACGCACCTGATGCCGGCCTGCCGGATCAGCTGCAGATGGCATTTGGTAGCTCCCAATCGGTTGCACCAAGATTTACTGCCGAATGCCCCCATTACCCATTCCCAGTAACTCCCGAGATAGACCACAGCTGGCTCAGCTAGCAGCTAGCAGCCGAAATTTGCAGCCAAGCAGCGCATTTTTTCGCTGGACATTCGAACTGCCCAATGGTTTAGCAGGTCGATCAACTGACCTGAGTGGCATTCCAACAAAGAGTTGCTTTTGTGCTCTCATGACAACCAGTTTTACAGCAAGGGTCACCTTTCAAAAATGCAAAGAGCTGCCGTGTGCATGCGGATACACTTTGACATGTCCTACTAAGTTTAAACATGTTGCAACATTCCAGTGTAAATGTTTACTGAATGCCTCTGCCGCAGAAAGCTTCGGACGTCGAGCTGGATCTCTCTGAACTCTGCGCTTTCTTCGGAGAATGCAATTTGGGAGTGCTGGAAGTTGCAGGATCTGCCCTTTGGATTTCCAGGAAGCTCTCGTCGCTGGATGACAAGGTCTCATCCAAAACGTCACGCTCTTCGAGTCCCTCCTTCGAACGTGTCTCAGGTCCGTCTCTTTGGGCTCTTGTGAGAGCTATCTCCAACTCTTTCAAGGAGTTGTTCTCATCTCCACACTGCGGCCTTGGAAGAGCGGGTTTCACCCTCGATGGACCTGCGAAATCATCTTCTGCTGCTTTGAAAGAGATATCATCATCACCTCCAACAGTTGATGGTGCCGCGGTCGAAACCTCACTCCAAGGTGCATGAACTTTCTCAGCTGTCCAACGCTTCCCTTTGGGATTTGAGCTGTTTGCCACTTGGCCAAGCTGGGCAGGTGTTTTGGCTTTCAGAGGCACGCGCTGAAGGGGTCCCGGGAGCTTTGGAGCTGGCATTTTTGGTGAGCTCATCTCAAACAAGGCTCGTACGTGCAGTAGAAAAGTTTCTCGCTCTCTGTGAGCTTTGCTAATGCGCTCCATTTGTTCTCTTCGTCTCTGTTTCGCACGATCTGCGAGTTTTTCCCGCTCGCTAGAGTTCTGCTCCCGCAGAGCGTCGGCAAGTGCTTTGCTTTCAGCAACATTCTGTTGCATCACTTTCAAATGACGCGAGGGCGGTGTTAGCATTGTGGAAACCATTCAGCATGATATCGGACCTAAGGTCCAAAACCACAGATATAGCTCATGTAGTACATGTAGGAAGAAAAGCCAAGGTTGTGCAGTTTTTGTTTACTACAATCATTGACTATCCACGTTCAACAACCTCTTTTCCTCTTATTGAAGACCTGGCACCCTGAATCACGAGTTATCGAGGCCCTCATGACGCATGGGTCCCAGCAAAAATGTGGCTACTGCTGTCAACCGAATAATTCTCCTTCTGATTTCTCATTATTTGCGTCCCTCTGAGCCTGTGAAGCTCTGCAGAGATGGAAAGGTTGGTTGCATCTCCAAGCATCACGCCTCTGTGAGTACTTGCAATGACCAGTGAGACAACAAACAACATGGCAGCGTTCTTTTCATCACTGCATGGCCCATGGTTCATGAATCACTGCTCCACAAAAGACTTCACATGCAAAAGGCGCTGATAGGATATGTCTGCCCATTTGGAAGTAGGACCATTGCCAAAGCACAGAAGAAAGGGGAGAATAGTAGTTTTGAATTCCTTACCTATAATTCCTGTGAGTTCCACCAAACCACGCCCCAACAAACATTCCAGAATATCATCTCATGTGTTTCTTCTTGTGTCTAAGACTTCAAGTCCACCACGATAATTTCACTGCGCCAAATGCAGGGAGTGTCTCGCTCAGATCCTGGATTACGCCGTAGCAAAGGATTACCAATGCATCGGTGCTAATCAGTGGTCCATCATTGGTCCATCAGTGGTCCAATTGGTCCAAGCCCTTCAAAGATTCTGGGCTTCTACGGCCCGCGGCTGCTCCAAGGAGGCACAGCCGCAAGGGCGTTTTTGTTAGAACATCCCAGAGCAGCCGTTGGACATAAGTACTTGTGTAGTGCGTGTATACTACCAGTGGTACCGCAAAAGGCGGTGGCGGAAATTTCAAAGATAGGAAACCTGTAGGAGAGGTGCGTTGTTGTGATTCATGGATGGCAGAGCAAACCCACTGATGGACCGACAAGTGGTTGGCGGCAGCGCAATGTAGAGGAAATGTCGTGTACTTGTAGTTGTGGTTGGCTGTTGTGGTCGTAGTTGTAGTTGTAGTGGTAGTGGTAATTGTAGTGGTAATTGTAGTTGTAGCGCAGTGCAATGTAGTGTAGTTGTAGTGGTTGTGGCTGTAGTTGTTGTAGTTGTTGTAGTTGTTGTAGTTGTTGTAGTTGTAGTTGTTGTAGTTGTTGTAGTTGTTGTAGTTGTTGTAGTTGTTGTTGTCGTTGTTGTCGTTGTTGTCGTTGTTGTCGTTGTTGTAGTCGTTGTTGTTGTTGTACTTGTACTTGTATTTGTACTTGCACTTGTACTTGTACTTGTACTGGTCCGAACATGTGGTGCTTTTAACATTTTCACTTCCAAATGTGCTTCGCGCCACAACGGCATGCACTTTTTCGACGTCTCAACTTCCAAAAGCGCTCCGAACGCGACAGTTTTTCACACTTTTTACTTCCAAATGTGCTTCGTGTCACAGCGCCGTGCACTTTTTCGACGTCTCAACTTGCAAAAGTGCTCGAGGATGGTGTGCTTTGCCACTTTTGACTTCCTAATGTGCTTCGCGCCACAACGGCATCCACTGTTTCAACATCGCAACTTCCAAAAGTGCTCCGAACATGGTGTGTTTTAACGTTTTTTACTTCCAAATCTGCTTCGCGCCACAACGGCGTGCACTTTTTCCACATCTCAACCTCCAAAAGTGTTCCGACTCTGAGGTGCTTTGTACCTTTTCACTTCAAATGTGCTTCGCGCCACCAGAAAATCTCTCATCTCCCGAGGGCTCCGCACCCGCCGCTTTAGCGAGCCTACTTTTCGACCCTCCGGAGCCACAAAACATTGGAACAACAAAGTGTTTCGCGACTTTCCTACCTTTTCGCGCACCTGCATCTTCTCTCTTCTGACTTTCTCCGCATCTCATCTTTTCTCTTCTGACTTTCTCCATCTTCTGACNACTTTCCTACCTTTTCGCGCACCTGCATCTTCTCTCTTCTGACTTTCTCCGCATCTCATCTTTTCTCTTCTGACTTTCTCCATCTTCTGACTTTCTTCCTCGCTGTGCTTTTCCATCTGTCCATATTGTCGGAAGTTTGACTTTTAAACTTCGTTCGATAATATGTGTATAAATATATACATATATATATATATGTGTGTGTATCCATACATACATACATACATACATACATACATACATACATACATACATACATACATACATACATACATACATACATACATACATACATACATACATACATACATACATACATACATACATTACTTACATACATACACTCACATACATACGCTGACATACATTACATACATTAAATGCAATACATACATTACATACATTACATACATTACATACATTACATACATTACATACATTACATACATACACACACATACACACACACATACATACACACATACATACACACATACATACACACATACATACACACATACATACACACATACATACACACATACATACACACAGACACATACACATACACATACACATACAAATACACATACACTTGCACATACATTACATACATTACATACATTACATACATACCATACATTACATACATTACATACATACCATACATTACATTACATTACATTACATTGCATTACATTACATTACATTTCATTACATTACATTACATTGCAATACAATATATTACATTACATTAATACATACATACATACATACCTACGTACGTACGTACGTACATACATACATTACATACATACATACATACATGCATGCATGCATCCATACATACATACACGCATGCATACATACATACATACATACATACATACATACATACATACATACATACATACGTACATATATTGTATTATTTATATTTATATATTGTATAGTATGTATGTATATATATATATATTGTATAAAATGTATGTGTATATATATATATATACATGTATCTATTTATTTACATATATATATACATACACATATTGTATATCTATACATAGATACACAGTTGCGTGAGTATGAGCGCATTTACAGATTTACACTTGCATGCCACGGCGTTGTATACATATGCCACGGCTTTGTATACATATGTTCATATCATGGCAATCAAAAGCAAGGTGGCTGTGATAAATCAGCAACAACCTCTCTCACCATCAAGGCTTTCTGGATTCAGCTGCCTCATTCACACAACAACCCTGTGCGAAGCTGCCTGCAAAAGAGGCTTGCTGAGTGGAAAAGAGATCATGCAACCGAGAAATCCCATGGATCACAGGGTTGGCAGCCGTGTCCGACGGATCACAACCACTTCGAAGGGAGCCGTTGCTCCATTTGTGGTCAAAGCTGCCGTGCACCACTGCCACAGGAAATTGTCTTCCGCATTGCGTGGTATGACTGACACATCAGGATCGTTTGCTATGATTTTAAGGGATACAGCAAGTAGACAAGTGATTGTAGCATCTCCAGCCTTCTGACTCTAGTTCTCGCAAAGACTTTGATACTAGTTCAATTTGTAAATCCTGGTGAAACTCTGGACTAGAACGAAATGCTCTGTTCTTCTCAGCCTCATTGGTCAAGCATCGGTTGAGCGCGGCGAATAAACTTGGAATCAGCAACACGTCAGATCGTTTGACTTCACAGTGAGCTATTCCAAATTGCAATGAAGCTGGAGCCTAGTGGATAAGCCTGCTAGCTGGTAGCTCAGCACTCACTGGCACGCTGTTAGCTTCCAAGCTTTGGGAGTTCCGCCTCCAAGGAGATCCAAGAAGTATACGTGTCTGTTTCATTCTCTTTCCATGCAAACTGAAAAAACGAAACGACACGAAAAACGCGACCAGCGCTGGGCCATGGTGCACCATGCTCAGAGGTGACGTTATGTGACGTCAACAATGAATCACGGAGGTGACTTTCTCAAATTAAACTCCATATGTTTCGCATTGCTTCGCCTGATGGCCATGACTCACGCTCATTCGCTGCAGGATCAGCGCGAGCTGCTGCTCGGCATACAGGCGGACATCTCGCACAGCCTACAAGCAGCTTGCCGTGGATCATTGCCTTTTCAAAGACACACTCGGTCGGACCCTTTAAAAAACGCTTAGTCTTGCTGGGATAGTAGGTCAGTGACTTCCACCTCGGAAAGTGAAACCAGGCATGATCTTCACTGCAGTCCACAAAAAATATACAGTACAAACTTGGGCCGGTCCTGCGCATAGTCTTTTCGCTCGCGGTCCAAGCGCTCCAGTTCTTCAACCTTCGCGACGAGCTGCCTCGCTGCTATATTGCTGCTATGACATGGAGATAGCCTGGGGTTAGCAACAGTCTTCAAATGTGTTCACGAGACATTGTTGGATTCAGTCGTTGGAAGATAGAAAGTTGGTTTGGTCTTACAAGCCACTTTGAAATCGAAGCCTTTGCAGCAAGAAAGACAAGGGCCAAGATAAAGGCTTAGATCATTTCTTCAGTTTGCATTCGAGGCCTCCTGTCAGAGATGACCCGTTCAGCAGCGTTGGCTGCAGATTGAGCTCTTTCACGACACCGAGCCAGCTCTGCCTGCCCCAACCGAATCCAACCGGACCCAACTAGCGCACCAGGAGTGCAGTGGATTCGAGGTTCTGAGCAAAATCCGCCAGCCTGCCGGCCTGTTTTGTGGATGCTCTCGTACTACATCTCTAGCTTAACTAAGCTTAGGTTAAAAGTTCCTTCTCCGACGGATCTAATCAGCCCAGCGCCACACTCAGCCCAGCCACACCCAGCCGCCCATCTCTAGAACCATCCATCTCATGCCTACGCTCTAGACGATAATCTATAATCTATAGTTTTGGTGTGGTGGTAGCAGTAGTAGTAGTCGTCGTAGTCGTAGTCGTAGTCGTAGTAGTCGTCGTAGTAGTGATACTACTTCGGTCTCGGCTCCTCTAGTCTCATCTCGTCTCGGTGATCCTCGTCAGGTGATCCTCGTCATCTTCATACCATCATCATTGTCATCACCATCATCATCATCCTCCTCCTCCTTGTCCTCTTCTGTTCTCTTCCATCCTTCCTCCTCCTCCCCTGTCCGTCTTTTCTTCCGTTCCCCCGGCTGGCCCCTGGGATGCACCCTTTTTCCATGTTTTTTCCCATGTTTTCCCACGTTGTTTTCCATGTTTTTCCACGTTTTCTAGCATGTTCTCGCCTGTGGGATCATCTCCCACCTCCGCTCCTTTCTGTTCCATCTCGACGGTCTTCGACAGAGACGCTTACACAAAGAAGCTTTTGCGCAGAAGAGCTTTTACACAGAGGCTTTTGCACAGAGAAGCCTTGACACAAAAAAAATAATATAGAGAAGCTTTACACAAAGAAGCTTTTACATAGAGAAACTTTTACACAGAGAAGCTTTTGCGCAGAGAGGCCTTTACGCAGACAACCTTTTACGCAGAAGATTATTTACACAGAGAAGCCTTTACACAGACAACCTTTGTCTCAGAAGAGCTTTTACACAGAAGAGCTTTTACACAGAGAAGCTTTTACACAGACAACCTTTTACACAGAAGAGCCTTTACACAGAAATCACAGAAGAACTTTTACACAGAAGAGTTTTTACACAGACAACCTTTTACGCAGAAAACCTTTTGCACAGAAGAGCTTTTACACAGAGAAGCTTTTACACAGAGACACTTTTGCGCAGACAACCTTTTACACAGAAGAGCTGTGTAGAAGGTTTATACAGACAACCTTTTACACAGAAGAGCTTTTGCACAGAGAAGCTTTTATACAGAGAAACTTTTGCGCAGAGGAGCTTTTACACATTGGAGCTTTCGCACACAAAAGACTTGGGTTCGAAAACACATCGCATCAGATCCTCACACCCTGAGCTTCCGTACTTACCACCACAGGGGGCCGGCGGAATGCCAAAGGCTTTTAAATTACTCCAATTTGACAAGAATGAGATCATTAATCCGTTCACTCACATCAATAAGAAGCTTCACTTCAAGTACAGCTTCGCACGTCAAATGGAGGAACAGCCAAAATGTCATCACAGCTCTGTACCTGAAGGTGGTTTGATGAACTGGAGGATTCAGCTCCTTCACCTCACATGGAAACTACGAGCAGCGATGTAATTTTAAATGATTCATTGATAATACTATTATTGATATTCATTGATTTTGATTCACGTACTTCTTTAAAGGCTTTTTGATCTAAATCAGATTCTCATCGACTGGCATGGCCCAGGTTGCCAGGGCCCCAGCCTTCATCGCACAATATTCTGGAGGTGCGATTGCACAGCTCCGTCACTTCAGAGACCTCGTTAGGACCAAATCCGAAAAGTGCAGTTTTAGAATCAAAAAGGTCTCCCAATCAGAGTCAAGAAATGCACAGAGCACGCACTTTGGCTCACCAGCAACATTATCATGCGACACAAATGCACAAGAAAACAGAACCTAAGGGTACAAACAAAGTGCTCGAGTCAAACATTTGAGGCTGCAACAGTGACAAGCGCCTCCTGTATTTGACTGGAAACGGCTGCCTCAGCACCTGCAAATCACATGTCATGGGCAGCTTCCGTCTTAGCACCATCCCAGTCGTTCGAAAAAGCAGTCAGGCACAGCCTCCGGCTGCAGCTGCAATTTGCGCTTCCGCAGCCCTTTGCACTTCCGCAACCTTCTCCACTTCGGCAGCCTTTTCCGCTTGTGCAGCCTCGATGCCGTGAGCCCAAAGAAATGACAATGCTTGTGCCTACCTACGGAAGTCTGCCACTATGTTAAACAAAATATGGTAGTTGGCTTTCAGAAGGGCTCCCAGCTACCTACACGCAATATTGGAGAGAAAAGAAAACCAGATGGGGTCTATTTTTTTTGTCGTATTCCCAGAAGTATCAGGATTGCAATCTCGTGCTTGCGCCTGAAGTTTGGCTTCAAGTTCAGCCATTCGAGCTTTCAGTCGCTCTTCCTGGTGACAAGTCAGTCAAAGGCAAATGAACACAAATGAACACGAGCGAGAAATACGTGCATGTCAATCCCATTCAACAGAAAACATTTGGGAGAAACTGTTTGAATCCATTCTGGCCTCGGCATGGTCTCTTTCAACTTNAAAACATTTGGGAGAAACTGTTTGAATCCATTCTGGCCTCGGCATGGTCTCTTTCAACTTCCTTTTCCTGGGCTGCCCGCTCAACTACATTTTGGGTCTATTTGATGCTCAATTCCATATAATATATGTGCGTGTGTGTGTGTGTGTTGCAGCAACAAGTTTCGACACGAAAATGCGAGAAAAAAGTGAGCTTGGCCGAAATGAAAAAGGAAAAGAAACAAACGGAAAAAATCTGAGATTTCAAAAATATGGCAAACACAACGTGTTCCTTTCTGTTTTTGTTTTTTTGTTGGATCTTTTCTCATTATTTTTTCGTGTTTTCGCTCGTTGTTTGCTCTTTTGTTTTTTTTGTGTTCCGGTTTGTTTTTTTTGGCTGTTTTACCATAATGTTCTTCAATTGTTACCTTTCTTGAAAAAATAACAATTAGGAAAAAGAACCAAAAAAAAAAATACAAAAAATAAAAAAATGGAGAAAAAAAGGCCAAAGAGGCCAAAGAGCAAAAAAGAAGGGAACAAGTTGAGATTGTTTCTTACCTGTCTCTGTACAAAGTTGATTTTTTGTTTTACGCTTTATCAATGTTTCAAATTTTCAGTCGAAGCTGACAAAAGATGTTGAGCATCGAGACAAGGAAACAGGATTGTTTTTTTTTCTTGTTGTATCCCTATGAGTATCAGGATTTTAGATTTCAAATGATGTCCATCTCTTGTCGCGCTTGCGCCTGAAGTTTGGCTTCAAGTTCAGCCATTCGAGCTTTCAGTCGCTCTTCCTGGTGGCAAGCAAGTCAAACACAAATGAACACAAATGAAAATCCCATTTAACAGAAAAGATTTGAGTTAAGAGAAGCTGCTTGGATCCATTCTGGCCTCGGCATGGTCTCTTTCAACTTCCTTTTCCTGGGCTGCCCGCTCAACTACATTTTGGGTCTATTTGATGCTCAATTTCTTAAAGGGGTTCAGTCTCAAAATGCAGAAACAATCAAACATCAGATGCTATAGAGGAAGAAAACTGGATTGGTTTTTTTCTTGTTGGATCCCTATAAGCAACAGGATGTTGGATTTCAAATGATTTCGATCTCTTGTCGCGCTTGCGCCTGAAGTTTGGCTTCAAGTTCAGCCATTCGAGCTTTCAGTCGCTCTTCCTGGTGACAAGTAAGTCAAAAGCAAATGAACACAAATGAAGACGAGCGAGAAATACGTGCATGTCAATCCCATTCAACAGAAAACATTTGGGAGAAACTGGTTGAATCCATTCTGGCCTCGGCATGGTCTCTTTCAACTTCCTTTTCCTGGGCTGCCCGCTCAACTACATTTTGGGTCTGTTTGATGTTCAATGACTTAAAGAGGTTCAGTCTCAAAATGCAGAAACAATCAAACATCAGATGCTATAGAGGAAGGAAACAGGATTGTTTTTTTCTTGTTGGATCCCTATAAGCAACAGGATGTTGGACTTCAAATGATTTCGATCTCTTGTCGCGCTTGCGCCTGAAACTTGGCTTCAAGTTCAGCCATTCGAGCTTTCAGTCGCTCTTCCTGGTGACAAGTAAGTCAAAAGCAAATGAACACAAATGAAGACGAGCGAGAAATACGTNCCGCTCAACTACATTTTGGGTCTGTTTGATGTTCAATGACTTAAAGAGGTTCAGTCTCAAAATGCAGAAACAATCAAACATCAGATGCTATAGAGGAAGAAAGCTGGATTGGTTTTTTTTCTTGTATCAGGATGTTGGATTTCAAATGATTTCGATCTCGTCGCGCTTGCGCCTGAAGTTTGGCTTCAAGTTCAGCCATTCGAGCTTTCAGTCGCTCTTCCTGCTGATAAGTCAGTCAAGAGCAAATGAACACAAATGAAAATCCCATTCAACAGAAAACATTTGGGTTAAGAGAAACTGCTTGGATCCATTCTGGCCTCGGCATGGTCTCTTTCAACTTCCTTTTCCTGGGCTGCCCGCTCAACTACATTTTGGGTCTATTTGATGTTCAATTGCTTTAAGGGGTTCAGTCTCAAAATGCAGAAATGCTCAAACTTCCACCGTACAGTACACGTTCCAAAAGCTTGGTATAACTACTCCGGGATTTGGGAGCGGCATGCTTTTAATTCGAGAGCGAATTGATGATTCAGCCAATTAGCACACCTGTTCATTGCAATGAGCTAAAAAGGATCAAGCCTTCTCGTCACAGGAGTCAAGCTTGGACCTTGCTTCTCTGAGCAGGGCCTCCCAAAAGCACCAAATGAGTTGGCAACCGAATCATTCGCAGCATAATCGCAGTGAAACCTGCCTCCAGCTCGCTTTTCTGGCGAGTCAACTCCTGAACCTGTTCTTGTTTCTCCGCAACCTCATCCCGAACGATGGCAACCTACAAGTTGCAGGATGCACAGGATGCAAGAGATTGCAAAATGCCTTTCAATGGACTTCAATTTCATGTCTATGCAGCAGTGAATTGGCATTAAACACGAATACCTTCTGCTAGTTACCGTTACAAAAACCTTGCAGCTCGCACCTGTATTGTTTTTTCCTCGTTCGCATCAGCAAGCATCTGACGTAAGAGCTGGATTTCAGTCTGAAGATCCTCCAATTGGACCACATTCGAAAGAGACAGTATAGACAAAGCCGACCCAAAAGAAGAACGTCACTACCTGGTGCTCCAAAATCTTCAAACACATCTGAAAAGACCCACGCAGCCACAGTTTTAGCAGATCCTGGTTGCCAGATTGGTAAGGCATTCCGCCTACAGACAGCTGACCTCATTTGCAGAAATGCAGCAGAACTCAAACTGAAAACTCAGCTTATCGTAAGTGACTGGCCAGTATCCTGAAATCCCAAGTCACCTCGCCGTGACAATCAATGAGAGGACTTGATCATTTCATAACAAAAAAAATGTTCTGTCTTCGAATCTCAGCCGCCTCTTATGGTGGGATAGGAAGAAGCCTGACAGCTAAAATCTGAAGTGATTTGAACAAAATGAAGTGCGGGGTATCACCAGTCTCTTAGACTCGACTCTGCCTCAATCAAGGGAGCTCTCGTGCTTACAGAGCTTCCTGTCGCCTTCCAGGTTGTCAATTCTTTTCTCAACTGCAGCCAGATGATACAGTATTTCATTTCTATGTATTTCTTAGATCTAGCTGACTCAAATTCAACGGACAACAAACAAGACTTCCAAGAATGGCCCATGCATCAAATTCAGCCAACCTCGCCACCAGTGACCTCCTGTTGTCAAAGCGCACAACAAACAGAGTGACCTTATCCTATGCAAAAATAACGTGATGAAGATCAAAGGGTGTTGACTCTTGCCAACCTGGTCATTGTATGTCGTTTCAGAAGGGTCGAGATCAATTCACAATTGACACCCATGTCGTCTGCACGACAGTCCTCCGTCTCATCAGCAACGTCGCATTCATCCCAATCAATCAAATTCACAACCTGCTCTCAAGTGTGGATGAAGGTATCAAATCCGTCAAATCCTCACGTCTTTATATATTTTACATATGTATATATATATAATCATATATATATAATTATATATATATAATTATATATATATATAGATATATATATATATAATTATATATATATAGATATATATCGGTAAAGTAAGTTTCAGAGTTCCAATGTGGGACGTCTTTTTGGGACGCAGTTGAACGGTTATTAGGTGGCTTGTGAGACGTGCATAACTTCTATGAAACGTGCATAACTTCTATGAAACGTGCACCGCTATAAAACACTGCAAAGAACTCTTGTTTCAATTACAGCAGAGCCAATAGCCACTATTGTAAAACACTGTTTAAGAAAATATTGAATGGACTATTCTACCCATATGTATGATTACATGTATATATTATACATGCATATGATTTTACATATACATATACATATATTTAGAATTGTAATAGTACGGCCAGGCGCCATCGTTTGCCCGGACCCGCAATGACGATTATCATCATCATCATCAACAACATCATCATCATCATCAACATCATCATCATCATCATCAACATCAGCATCATCAACAACATCACCATCATCAACATCATTATCATCATCATCATCATCATCATCATCATCATCCGAGCATGACCATGAGAACATGTGAATGTTCATAGCATTCATGAGATGAGAGGGAACATGATAACACGTAAACGATAGTATGATGATGATCAGGATACCCCCCCAAACCCCCCCCCACCCTAAATGGAAACATACATGATATTACACACATGTTAGATGATCATGATCCGAGCATGATCATGAGAACATGTGAATGTTCATAACATTCNCATACATGATATTACACACATGTTAGATGATCATGATCCGAGCATGATCATGAGAACATGTGAATGTTCATAACATTCATGATATGAGAGGGAACATGATAACACGTAAATGGTAGTATGATCATGATCAGGATACCCCCCCAAACCCCCCCCCCACCCTAAATGGAAACATACATGATATATTATATATTACACACATGTTAGATGATCATCATCCGAGCATGATCATGAGAACATGTGAGTGTTCATAACATTCATGATATGAGAAGGAACATGAAAACACGTAAATTACACCGGCATAGACCCCAGATAGAAAAGATTTCAGAGACGTTTTTTCACGCCGCGTCAATGGGTCAGTGAAATAATGGATGTCTCGACCTGCGCAAGTCATTGCAAAGAACTTCCCGTTCCCAAATGTTGGAACTGGTGGTTCTCAACGTGGGAGCCCTAGGTTACCATTGCAGAGAACTGCTGGTTCCCAAAGATTGGAATTCAATAACCTGGGAACCATGAGTAACCATTGCGAAGAACTTCCGGTTCCCAAAGGTTGGAACTGATGGTTCCCAACCTGGGAACCATAGGTTACCATTGCAAAGAACTTCCGGTTCCCAAAGGNCCGGTTCCCAAAGGTTGGAACTGATGGTTCCCAACCCGGGAACCATAGGTTACCATTGCAAGGAACTGCTGGTTCCCAAAGATTGGAACTCAGTGTTCCTAAGCTGGGAAACATAGGTTACCATTGCGAAGAACTTCCGGTTCCCAAAGGTTGGATCTCAGTGTTCCCTAACCTGGGAACCATAGGTTACCATTGCAAAGAACTTCCGGTTCCCAAAGGTTGGAACTGATGGTTCCCAACCTAAGAGATTATCATTGTAAGGAACTGCCGGTTCCCCAAGCTTGAAACTCATGGTTCCCAATCTGAAAAGCGATACGTTACCAGTGGAAGGATCTGCTGATCCCCAAAGGTTAGAACTCATGGTTCGTNTCCCCAAGCTTGAAACTCATGGTTCCCAATCTGAAAAGCGATACGTTACCAGTGGAAGGATCTGCTGATCCCCAAAGGTTAGAACTCATGGTTCGTATCATTTTGTTTTGTTTAATGAGGCGGTAGCAGGACGTTTTGTCTTGCTTATAATGGACCGGTAGCGAAATGTTTGCGTTTGGCTGATGGGCCGGCATAGAAATGTTTTTGCACGAAAAAAGTGCATGTTAGANTTTGGTTTTGCTTGATGGACCGGTACAGAACGCTTTGTTTTGCTTAATGGACCGGTACCGGAATGTTTGCGTTTGGCTGATGGGCCGGCCAAAAAATGCTTTTGCACGAAAAAGGCGCATGTTAGAATGATATGAATACATTTTTCCTACATTTTTGGTTTTGCTCAATGGACCGGTACAGATCGCTTTGTTTTGCTTAATGGACCGGTACCGTAATGTTTGCGTTTGGTTCATGGGCTTGTATCAAACATGTTTTTTGCGTGAAAACATTGCATGTTAGAATGATATGTAAACATGTTGTTTAGAACTTTTTTGTTTTGCTTAATGGACCGACATCAAGTTGCTTATCTGTAACACGCGGCAGTCCTTNATGATATGTAAACATGTTGTTTAGAACTTTTTTGTTTTGCTTAATGGACCGACATCAAGTTGCTTATCTGTAACACGCGGCAGTCCTTGGTAAACGCGCCCGCCTCGATATGTCTAGGTTTCTAAATTGATTATGCCGTGATGTTTTTTTCCAGGCCTGCCACTGACAAAACATTGTTGCCAGACTACGATTGCAGAAATGGCCGCTTCCAAAACATTGAAAGTCATGCTTCCCAACGTGGCAACCATAGATTAACCTTACCATTGCCACCAATCACCGATTGCTAAAATTTGCAACTCATGGTTGCCAACCTCGGAACCAAAGGTTACCATTGCAAGGAACTTCCGGTTCCCAAAGGTTGGAACTGATGGTTCCCAACCTG
>BGPT01003463.1:17713-39459 GCA_003297045.1 Symbiodinium sp. clade C Y103 | reverse complement strand
TGTGTGTGACAATGTTGTGTGTGAAAGAGTTGTTTGTGACAAAGTTGTGTGTGACAATGTTGTGTGTGAAAGAGTTGTGTGTGACAATGTTGTGTGTGAAAGAGTTGTTTGTGACAAAGTTGTNCAATGTTGTGTGTGAAAGAGTTGTGTGTGACAATGTTGTGTGTGAAAGAGTTGTTTGTGACAAAGTTGTGTGTGACAATGTTGTGTGTGAAAGAGTTGTTTGTGACAAAGTTGTGTGAATGTTGTGTGTGAAAGAGTTGTGTGTGACAATGTTGTGTGTGAAAGAGTTGTTTGTGACAAAGTTGTGTGTGACAAAGTTGTGTGTGAAAGAGTTGGGAGGCGACGCGGGAGGCGGGAGGAGGAGACGGAGGAGGCGGGAGATGCAAAGCAAAAAACAAGAACCCCACACAATGTTGTGGGGAAAAATGTGTCTCATGTGTAAGTAAATGCGTTTGTGCATCATTTTGGCAACAATATGCAACAGTAATTCCATATTTACGCAATCATTTTCAGACTGTCTGTCCACTGTCTATCCTGGATGAACAACTTCCATTACTACCAACTTTCCGCGATATTCCGCCATATGCGGCGATGGAACCCCGCTGTTGCGCCAAGTTGCAATGACGGCGACCTCTCGCTCTGGGAGGCGCTGAGTAGGTTCATTTGCGAGCTTGCTCAGCAGGTCTCCTTTCGATCACTGACATCCAGAATTCATCAGAATTCTGGAGGGTCCACATCATGTAACATCATGCGTTGCAATGTCTTGCAATGTACACCATCAGGATAAGTGGCATCTGAATCAGCCAGGATAGACAGCATTGGGGCCCTTTTGCACTTCAGCAACGCGTCAAGAACTAGGTCTAGTATAGGCGGTGGTCAGCCATACGCAATGCAGTCTGATGATTTTGCACCGATGACTGTGTGGCTGAAAGGATGAGCATATGGCGATACAATCCCACAAATCCCCCAAACTCAATCTGACTAAAGGCATCAATGATCGACACTTCCAAATGAGATCAAGAATAAAAGGAACAGTGAACCTTTCCATCAAGATAGGCAAAGGAAACAAATTGTGCCAATGCTCATTGACGCTTTGAAACATTTTTTTCTCAGGCCGGGCTCAGTACAAAATTGCCACGGATCTCAGGCCGCCAGGGACTTATGACATGCCCATTAGTTGTCCAAGCATCGGATTGGCGTACTGCATGGGCCTCACATTGGGATGACTGACATGGGCAAAGGTGGTATACTTTGGTGTCATAGTCTTCCCATCGAGTCTGATGAATGCACCTTTGTTTCCCATCTGGTCACAGTAGTTCGGAGCCGAGAAAACTGTGACCAGTTTTCCGCTGTGCTCGATCTCGTAGCCCTCTTCTTTCATCTCGTGGCTGCGGATGACCATCTTCAGGTTGTTCACCTTCAGAAAGTTTTCCGTCACATCTTGGCCGAAGGCCACCCCAACCCCTCTCTTGGAAGGTGCACGGCCTCGGCCGGGTTGGGGATCGCTCCACAGCATCTCGGTCATAAGGCCCTCATCAGGTGGCTCACAATCTCTATTCACCTTCCGGATGGCATCCAATGTGACACCATCCTGAGAGAAAAGACCACCATGCACCACGAAAACTTGCTGGTTGATCACATGGCAAAGTGGCAGTAAGCAAAAGGCTTCACAAAAGAGCTGGTAGAGCTCCTCACCGTACTTCTTGGTCACCTCCCCCTCAAAGCCGTACAACTTGTTCATGTTTCTTGTCTCGTGATTTCCTCGAGCCAAGTGCATGTGATTTGGAAACGCTAGCTTCCAGGCAAAAAGCGTTAGGATCACCTCCACAGAGAAGGATCCTCGGTCTACAAAGTCGCCGTTGAACAAATATGGATTCTCCTCTGAAGGAACACCGTTCAGGGCAAAAATGTTGAGCAGGTCATAGAACTGACCATGGACATCTCCACAGACTGTGACCTCACCCTTCTCGGGAACGTCAATGTCCACCAAAGTGCTTGACTGCTTCAACATCTCGATCATGTCTAAGACAATCTGATAGGCAAACTTCTTGGCAATGCACTGCTCCTTTTTCTGATGTTCCATGAGGTGCTGACAGAAGTCAACGGAGCATGAGCCAGAGATGTACATTGGCCCATCATAGGTTGAATCAACCTCCATCTTTGCCACATCCACTGTTTCACTTGCGGGCTTGGTCTTCTCACAACCAATGGCTTTGGCAAACTTGTCAGCTTGGACTTGTTTTTGACATTGTTTCAACTTATCTCTGGCATCCTTGTCGTTTGGAGCCAACTTGCAAAGCTGCATGAAGTCTTTCAGAGCTTCCTTGGGCCGTCCTAGAGCCATCTGGGCGGAGCCTCGTCGGTACCAGCCCTTCGGAAAGTCTTCTTTTGCTTCAATCGCTTTCGTGGCATCTACCAAGGCGGAGCCAAAGTTCTCCATCTTGATGTGACAAAATGCTCTGTTTGCGTAGTAGATCTGGATGCTGGGATTCTTTGGCTTGGCATCGTCCAAAGAATCTAACCCATCGTCATCCTCCGACAACTCAATGGCCATAGAGTAGGACGCGAGGGCTTTGGCATACTTGCCTTCTTGGAAGTACTTGTTGCCATCGGCTTTTGCTTGCTCCGCCTTTGCGAAATCCTCTGCCATGTTCACGATAAATCACAATTTGACAATCCTCTCAGCAGCTTGGCAGCGGCGCAGGTCGCATCGTCGCCCTATTGGGCTGACTGTCGTGGCTTACCTTCACCCTTAGGAATTATGGCTGTGATTGCTATTGTTTATTGTTGCATAGTAATTATTGAGTATGTATTCTGAGAATAACACATTGACTGCAGTAAGCACTATTTTTAGAGACTTGCCCATGTTTTGCAGGATATTTGAGGATGGCATTGGCATCGCTGCAGCCTTGCGGGAAAAACTTCTTCGGGCTCCGACTCCATTTCCGAACCAGGACGAGCGAGAGCGTGCAGGAGAGATAACTTTAGTCGTTGTTGCTAAGATTCTAACACAATGCAGTCTCTTCCAGCTGGGACTGCATCCCGCAGCACAATCCAAAACTCTCCAATCTATACACACTAGGTCACTACCGTTGGCAACTCAAATAAAAGAACAAACAAAGTCAGCATGGATCAGCAGTCTTTTTTCTCAGAATCAAGTTTCAAGCCAGCTCGATTCCATGCTGAATTCTCGCCTTGCTCACACAGCTCAAGCAGGAGATACACCTCAATGGGTGTCACTTCCAATGCTTCAAAACAATGTATCCTGAAGTACAGAAGCAGCTTACACTGAAATGCTGCAAGTATTAACTTCAACCTTGACATCCCACTTCTTTTCCTTCAAACCATTGTTGAAACTGGCGCCATCTGGCTGCAAGTATTCATTATCTGCTGAAGCCAAACGTGCCAACAAGACCCCTGGAAACCAATATGCTAGCATCTCGACATATCTCGACAGTGTCTTTTGCTCAAGCTAAACCAACAAAGCCATATAGCACCAGATTCATAAATATGCAAAATCTTGTGAAACATTGTGCATTCAGCCGTGCATCCTGTTCCTGCACGAGTGCACGTTTACCAAGTTTTCCAATGAGTGCCTGGCAAACTCACCTTCGTTCGTATAGTCCAGCAGCTGCAAAATGTACAAATCCTCCTAGGAGGTGATGCAGTGGCAAAAAGGCAGCAAAAAAACTATCACACATGACTCACATGACATCTTTGTAGCACATCGTGCAAGTTGCCCGCAAGCCGCCGCCATGTCAACAGGAAATAGTTTACAAAGAGCGTAGAGTGTAATGAGGGGTATTTTTTTTGCTGGGGTATCTCAAAAAGTTTGCCATAAAACCAGACTGCTCGGTTCACAGTTCACAGGTCATGCAATATCATGTAATGAGAGCATAAGAATGTTGTTATCTATATATATATATATACATATGAATGTATACATATGTTATAATGTAGACACAAACATGAAGAACCATCCATCATTAAACATAAATTCATCAGAAAATATCAGAAACTCTCAAACGATTTCTGCATTCTGCGGCTGTGTTGGTTGTGGCCATGGCCGTGGATGGCTCCTGGAGCTCCCGAGATCTTTGGGCAGCCTTTGCCATGGCTTCAATCTCAGCACTTATCTGGCACCTAAGAATGGCGCCATAGTGTGAGAGATTGTGAGAGGAAATGGCCGAAAAATCGGGAAAACCTGAGGAAACTGAGGAAACATAGTCAGTGAAGAATGATAACTCTGAGATAGAAAGTATTGCTTGGATAGCGGAAACTGCAAGGTAGACCTGTGTGTGACATCCTGACGTGACCGAAAATGGCAGAAGCATTTCCTGGATTATATAGCCAAATGAGCGTAGTGTAAAACATTAATTTACATTAATGGACGCGAAGAATTGTCAGCCCGATGCGCACACCTTGCAAATCCGTGCAAGCTCTGACAAACTTTCAAACAACTCATGACGCTGGCTGCCGGTGTTGACGCAGAACAATCTGCAAACATCTACCGACGCTAAACTGTGATGAACTTGAACTTGGGCGGATAATCAACTCTCATGATGAGTCTTATAGATACTTCCAGCTCTGCTCCCAGCTAGGGCGACAGCTCAATGCCGCGCTGTGCAAAGTTGGGACGATGCATCACCTGCGGCTTTCGTCAAAATATGCCAGGTCACATGCTAGATCAGGCACTTATTTCATCCTACTTCTGGCCTGTGCGAAGCAGCCCAGAACCCTTCTTTTCCAAGCCCCGCTGACGGCGTCTCAGAAAGGGGGCAAAGGCGCCGAAAAACTTGGAGCAGAAAGCTCCAGGATCCAGTGAGAAAGGCCATCCAGAAGCCCTTTCCAACGTAATCAACATATGATGGATTATGATGACCAATGCCGCATGATTATACATAAACATCATAAGGCACACATGAAAAAATGCATGAAAACATGCATGAAAACATGCATGAAAGTCATGAACAATCATAAATTTTGGGAAGGACTGGCCCGTCCACGCATAGAGGCTGCCACTTGGCCACTCCAGAAGCTATGCTGCTGTGAATTTTCACAAGATCTCATTTCCGATACTTCGCGAGCTCCTGATTCAGTGCATTTGCGTTTGAAATACTCTGAAGATGTCCGAACTTCCGAACACTTCCAATCACCAATCATAACCTGAAAGTCGAACTAGCGATTCCGGGAAGGTACAAGAAAAACTTCCACAAAGGACCACCAAAGCGAAACATCAATGCTCCACACTCACATGCACATACACCAAAATTATCCAAAACAATGCTCACTTGAACTTGCACTGGAATCCTTCTCAACACCCGCGGCAAAGTCATCATCCTTCTTGTCCAAGCCCTTCAATGCAAATGAATGCAAATGACATCAAATGACCATTGACGGGCCACCAGGAGCCGAGCGAAACAGTACGCATTAGAATACCTCGGCATGCCATAACTAGCCCTCTAGCCAGCGCCAGCTAATTCAGTTTCATACTGACCATGAGTTGCGGCGAAAGTCCTTCGACACAGAGGACTGCCGTCTCAAGAATTGGCAACCACGTTGCATTCTTAGTGTTTCTTAATCGATCGCACAGTTACAGCCCGCATATTATGTATGCATCCCGTGCCTCACCAAGGGTCAAGCGTGTAAAGCGACGAATCACAATGTTCTCACCCAACTTGGCAATTTTCTCCTTTGTACAGGAAGGCTGTTCAAAATCATCAGCATACCCTGACACGACGCCCCGATTGATTTTTATTGATGGTCAATGAGTTGACCAATCTCAATGAAAAGCCATGAAAAGCCTCGGTGTCATTTCGCGACACCGCGAAACTGCAACAGCTCTGTTGGCATCATGGTTCAACATGGTCCAACCATGTCCAACCCGTCCTTCAGCACTTCCTGAACCGTCTTATCTTCATCCTTCAGCCACTTCTGGCCCAAGAGGGCGGTCTCTTCAAACTTCTTCTTCAAGCGGCCTGTCCACCACTCTGCTTTGGTCATCTTTGGTCGAATGAAATCTTGATACTGTAAGGTGGCCGACACAGAAGAGTGGCTCTCTACAATCCAAATATGTGCCATATCCGTCATGTGTGCGTCTTTACGTGATTTTCACTGTGATGCCGTACTTTTTCGCGGCAACCATGGAAAAACTGCGAAGAGCGGGTTCTGGTGCTGTCAATATTTGACAAGACCTTTCAAAAAATCATTCTGCATCAATGCCCGCCTTCAACAATCTTCTCCTTGATGTTGTCTGGCTTTCCATCCAAATCTTCCTTCGCCATCTCCAGTGCCTTTTCCTGGCGAGTCTTTCATGCCAGGGTTCATGCCGGTCTCACTAAAATGCCAATGGAGTGACTACATGATATGAGAACTTCAAGAGTTCTTGGGCGATGGAGCCCCAATGACCCAAACAGCTACACATAGCGCTATTCAAGGCTCTATTCAAGGCTCTATTCAAGGCTCTATTCAAGGCTCTATCTATGCTACACATTCTATCCTTCAGCAATCTTGAGAATACCTTAAACTTATATACCTTAAGATTCCTTCAGCTGCTGCATCTTGGACAGAACCAACTTGGACCGACCCTGGTGGGCAGCCTTCTCCTTCAAGTCTGCCGGCACTTCATCCACAGAAATAAACTTCACATCGGGCTGGGCAGCGACCTGAAGAATCTCCAAGAAATGCAAACATCAAGTGACGTTGTCAAAAACCATAGCCATCCTCAGTGAATTCTAAGCCATTGGGGACATAGCGAGTCTCACTTCAATTGTCAGAGATTCTTGCTTGCCATTGATGGAAGCTTGATGACCACTAGGCTATGAGGATGTGAATGATGTAAGCATGTAAGAATAAGCTCGACAGATGTACACGAAAAAATGTTGCACTTCCTGGAGCTTCCAGCATGGGTGCCAAAAAAAAATGATTCCCTATTTATATATATATATATACATACATGATCCAGGTTCGCGGTTCGACAGCCCCCCCCACCCCCCAATGGTATCCCCCCACTGGTGACATCCCCACCATCCCCCCCGACCCTGCCCTCCCCCTGCATGCCCCTCCCCTTTCCCTCCCTGTATTACCTATATACTTATATACCTATATATACCTATATATATATATATCTATATCTATATATATATATACCTATATACTTATATATACCTATATATACCTATATATACCTATATATACCTAATATATACCTATATACCTAAAAATATATACCTATATATATATATATATACCTATTTCTGCTATATATATATATATATACAACCTCTGTAAATAACTCCCAATACTGTATACTACCCCCCACCACCACAGCCACTACCACAGGGACGGGAGGGGGGTACCCAACCGACCATGACCATGGGGGGGAGGGAGCAGCCTACAAACCTAGATCGTATAGATATATGTATATATATATATATATACACAGACATATATATATAACTATATATGTATGTATGTATGTACGTATATTTGTATGTTTGTATGTTTGCATGTTTGTATGTTTGGATCAATGTATGCAATGAATGCAATGAATGCAGTGTGTGCAATGTATGCAATGTATGCAACGTATGCAATGTATGCAATGAAATGCAACGAAGTGCAATGTATGCAATCTATGGAATGTAATACAATGCATGCATGTAATCTAATGGAATGTAATGCAATGTAATATAATGAAATTTAATGTATGATGAGGGTATGTATGTTATGTATGATGCTATGTATGTCACGTATCTTATGTACAGTGTGTATATTATGTATGTAAATGTTATGTGAGTCAGGTGTGTCATGTATGTTCTGTACGAATGTATGTTATGTATGTTATGTATGTGATGTATGTGATGTACGGTTTGCATGTTACGTATGTTATGTACTGTATGTTATTCATTTTATGCATGTTTTGTAATTTATGTGTGTTCTGTATTTTAAGTATTTTAAGTATGTTAATTATCTAATATGTGTCAATTATGTAATGTGTGCAATGTATGTATGTATGCAATGTATGTAATGTATGTAATGCAATGTAATGTGATGTGATGTGATGTAATGTAAGTATGTATGTTTGTTTGTTTGTATGCTGTGGTATGTTATGTTTTGTTATGTTTTGTTATGTGCTATCTTATCTTGTCTGATCTTATCCTATGTTATGTTATCTTTTGGTATGTACGCAATGTATGCACTGTCTGTCTTCTGTATGTATGTATACACCTATATATGTATACATATTTTGTTTGATGCCTGTTTCTAATCTAAGCCATAGCTGAGAGCTGATAACAAGATCCCACCAACTATTTCAAGGGTGGATAGCCTGCATAGCAACGTCCGCCGCGAACTCCTTAAAGATTTCATTCCTCAAATCGTGCAATCATTGAGGAGAGATCTGTCCTATAACTGCAGTGCTGCAAGCAAAATCCACCGGGCCTATGTCGCAAACGAACTAAATACCTCGTCTGGAGAATTGATGTTGTTGCAGCGTGAAAAGGTCATAATCATTTGGAAATATTTGGAACAAGATTCAAGGCCACAAAGTCCGTCTCGCTGTTGACCTCCACCAGCACACCCAACTTCGAGTTGAAATGCACCTGGCTCTTGCTGTGGCGAAGTAGTACTGAAGGGGACCTATGACAAAAGTGCCAGGAGCCAAAAGTGGATCTTGACAAGTGAGCTCAAGTGGATGCCAAAGAAAGGGAAAAGGAAGGTGTCAGTTGAACCAGTTGTGTCGTGGATTTGGGCACGTTGATAGGGCTGGGGAAAGGACGATAAGATCATGGCATCGGGGACGGAAAGAGAAGCCAGGACTCGCCACGGAGATTGACAGAGGTCAGGACAGAAGTGAACCAAGAAACCAAACCTTAGCATTAATTAACATATAGATATAGTATATAGTTATATATTTAATATATCTTTCTGCAACCTTGCTGTATTGTTTGACGAGATGCGACAAACGTGCCTATACTCTGCTGTCAAAAGCGCTATACCCCGTCAATACTCAATAGAGCACTAGACCAATAGACCATATCCGTTCTGTCCAACAACCATTCAGTGAATTTGTGGTGGAACTCCTCAAACTTTGAAATATGGAGCAGAAGTTACCAGACCTTACTGTACTTGCAAATTAAATTATCCAGCTTTCAGGACACAAAGTCTTCTTCTTTTTGACAGAATCTCTGCAGAACGCATGGGCTGGTGAAGCTTGTCGTGGAAAATGATGGCACATGGACAAAGGGAAAAAACAAGCTTTCGTGGAACCTTGGATCGCCATCAGTCAATAGATTCGCAATGATCTTCGAGTATACGATATACTATATATATATATTATATATTATACATCCTTTGTCATCCCTTTGTCTAAACTTGCTTTCGTGAATTGCCTGCACTGGCCTGGATGGCTGACACAAAATACAGTGGCTACGGACAACATCAGACAACATGTTCCACATGCATCAGGGGATATCGCGGGTTATGATTGGTGGAAAGAACTGATCACATGATATGACATGACATGGGTGTCGTTACTGCACACATATTGCATCTTTTTTTTTCTCTCTTGCTCTCTCTCTCTCTATCGCATCATGTTGCCCTTTTTCCTGAATGAACAGTGCCAGCGGTACGTAGGAAGCGATGACACCCTCCACAGACAAGTTTCCTGCCTTTTTGTCCTTAGCCACCGACGATCTGACCAAATCATTTCTGACCGAATCTGACCGAGGGAACCGGTGGACGATAAAGGTATATCATATATCAGGGTCATAACGCGGTTGAGCTACACTTCCTGTTTGGTACATTGACATTCACATGATCAAAAGTCCTGAGAGATGGTGAGATGGCCTTTCTACTTGCTAATTATTGCTTAAACTTCTGGTCCAAATTAATTAGTCTAATGCGTATAATATATATTATATATATATGCGAGCCATCCACAACCTCAGGATAATTTTCCTAATGAATTGATGCTCCAGGTTCAAGATTCAGATTATCTGTCCACTCAAATCTACTCGGACCTAATCTTGCCAATCGCCTTGCCTCTCCGAGCTTCCAAAACCCACAAGAAACATGCACCACAATGCGCCACAGGTCTGGCCGAGCAATGCCGAGCATCTGCTTTTGCCATGCCCTTCTTCTTGAGCCACTCCATGGCCTTTTCCATGTCGCAATCGCATTCAGCCAGGGCTTTCTTGGCATCCAGGATTCCTGCTCCTGCCGACGTTGGCACAAGGGCGCAAAGTCTCCCTTACTGCAAAGGCTGAAGTCCTTCACACTTTCTTGTGAATCTGACTAAATCTGCGAATCTTGGATGCCTACCTGAAGAAGCTGTGCAAAAAGCCTGTTGACCAGATTCAGATTGCACTTGCTGGCAAACTTCCCTCGACACTTCAACAAGTATCATAAGTGATCGCTGGTGCCTGAACGACCACGCAGCTCTTTCACTTGGGCAGCTGACACCTGAATATTTGACACATCTTGACACCAAACTTTGTTTCTGACTGGGTTCAAATAAATGGCCTGCAGGTGTCTGCATTGCCCGGTGAATGCTCTGGAAAGCATTCAGTGGGGCTCATGTCACTTGGGCTGCCAACTGTGACCGCCTTTTTCTCTTCCTTCTTTTCCTCTTTCTTTTCCTAAGATCTAAACTCCCCGATAAGGCTGAACGAGGCGTGGTGAAAAAAAATGAAAGCTCGCTTATAGCTTGCTTTGTGTTTCATCATGGCCCAGGTTCCAACATCTTTCAACTGCTCTCTGTGCGTTTCTTTGAAGCTTGGGCTGAACATGGGCTGAACCACAACAAAAGGATTTCAACATTTCAGCAGCTGCTTGCAGGGACAGGCCCCGATTCCTCAAGCAGGTGGCTGAGCCGCGAAGCAGTACTGACATTTTGCTGAGTGACTTCCTTCTTTTCCTCTGCCTTCGGCTCTTCCTTTGGTGGCTCTTCCTTGGCTTCTCCTTCAGTCTTGTACTTGGCTAACTCTTTCTCCTGAGTCTCTCAAACAAAGACAGTAGCTGATGTCATCTTATGTCAAAGTCTGAACATATATTACATTGCAACTTGGAAGGCCACATGCTTTAGCAAAGGGGTCGCAAAAAGTATGGTCCCATAGGCTTGTTTCCAAAAGCTATACAAGAGCTCTGTGGGATACAAAAGCAATCAAGAGCAAAGAGCAAAGACATTCAACTGCTTGGGCCTACATGAGGCATCTGGTCTGGAACTTGTGGAGGTTTCTCGGGTGAAGCTCGCATGAGCTGACAGAAGCTACTGTCCAAAATTGTGAAAACACGAAATGCCTGTGCCGGGATTAGCTACTCCCACCCACATGTTGTATGCAGCAACCTTCGCTCACCCCTGTTCTTTAAAACAAGCGGCAACGCCAGCAGCAAAGTCCTGATCCTGCATTAGGTGAGACATGCTGTGATGTCCCTACACCGATAGGATACTCTCCCCTGCCACCACTGTGTGTTTGCTGTTCTATGTTGTCCTACAAGCGGTACTCAGTAGCAGTTTGGATTGAATAATTTGTTTCTTCTCCATCTGGAAACGGTGCCAGCAACTGATAGGACATGATTTCCTGCCTTCAAATGAACGCATCGGTTCGCCTGGTTTGTTGGAACATGGTGTCTATATACTCTCAACAAATGCCGTCTCCACAGGGCCCTGTCCTTCTTCTCCAAGCCTTCTCCCAAGGTAAGGCGCTCAAATCGTCGCACGACAATGTTTTCGCCAAGCCTCGGAGGACTGTTAAGGACTCAAAACATCTCAAAACATCTCAAGCATTCTCAAGTCTGGTCCGGGTCTATTCCGGGTCTTAAAGCTTGCCAAAGTAGCACTAGGATTGAAGACCCCCCCTGTGCCAGAAAAAGAAGTGAAAACCACTCTGTTGAGTTGCTGAGTTTGCGCTTACCTTGACGAACCTTGGCAGTGATCCGAGAGGCTTTGCAATGATTTGCTTGACGGCCTCTTGGACTGTAATGTTGTCCTTGGGACAAGGACATGACCGTCTACCTAACCATACCAAACCCAACGCTGGTGACCGGTATTTCACGATTCCGGACTCCATGCTTCAAGTAGCAAACCCAGCATGACACAAAAACGATAAGACCTCATAAGACCTCCTTGTCTTACAATTCATGGGGAGATTCACCCGTTCACGTCAAGGAGAGAATCACCGTCGCTTCACTTTTACCTCATAGCCCCATATCGGAACAATGCAACACAACTCTACAACTGACCATGCCACAAGGATCAAAACGTACGATATGCAATCATTATTACTCTAATAAGGCAATCAAAAGCATCTTTTACATAAACAACGTACGAGTACGAGTAGCACGCAATCGATGCGCATACATGTGCAATCATGTGCATACATGTGCATACATAATCAAAATATCACTTGGCACGACTAGCACGTGGACCAGTGGAGGCCCGCACACGCAACCGCCCGCACACGCACACACACACACACATTTGCAGCATGTTGCTTGCAATGGAAGTTGCTTCTTGGATTTGAGGCATCCGCTGCTTTTTAATGCGCGAAGCAAAAATTATTGCATATCTTGAAATGTGAGGGAAACGGCAACCATAGCCTAACCACCTCCAAATTGTACATGACGGGACCCTGTTGCAGACCCTCTGCATTTCAGGCAAGCTTCATCCTTCAACCACTTCTGACTCATCAAGGTTTTCTCCTCGAACTTCTTCGACAACCGGCCCGCAACCTGTCACAACACCAGTCTCTACATAACAAGTGGTTGGTCTGAGCTTCAAATCCATCTTGTTGCCATGCAACCAGCAAGGAACCAATGATGTTGCAATAAAAACACCCCATGCGCATTGCTCATACACAACAAGAAATGAGCAACGACAGCAGCAAGAAACAAGGAGACATGTTGTTTCATGATAGTTTCAAAGCTCAGTGACGATCTTCTCTTTGATTTGGTCTGGCTTTCCTTCCAAGTCTTCCTTTTTCATCTCGAGCGCCTTCTCTTTCCTCAATCATATGCCAAGATATTGCGGGGAGTGTCTAGGTCTACAACATTCTACAATTTCTTTATGAATCTGCCGTATGTCTTGGAATGTCTTGGACATGCATGGATGTGTGGCAGCCTGGCTTTTGAGGCAACTGCTAACGCGAAGTTTCCTACACCTCAAACAGTGGGCAGAACCTGTGATGACTCTGGTTTTTCTAAAAAGGCCATGGGGAACATTGCCAAAACATATTAAAACCATCCAAAACTGGCACCTTGTTTCGCCATTACTTTCCCAAGAATTTCGCGGCGAAAATTCTCTTTGGCGGCGACTGTTCTTGGTCTTAGATTCATGTATGAATATATATAAATCACTTCCATGATCTTTCACGGGTCCTTTTCGACGGACCCAATTCTTACCACCAGTTACTTGTGAAAGTTTGCCAGCTGCTGTTTGCAAATCATCCAATCACAATTGCTTGGGCTGCTCGGGAGTTACACATTCAATGCCACATCAAGCCACCAGTCCCTGATGGAAAGGGTGACAAAGGTGGCTACTGGACTACAGACTGTTGCAATCCATTACAATTTATCACACTCCATTACAACCTATCATCTGTCACCATAAACAATACTACAATATAACAATATATAACAATATAAACTAAAACTACAATTATATAAAGGTCAAGAAATGTCTGTCCCTGCATGCAGATTACATGCCAAAGTGCTCTTGCTCTTCTGCTGGAACGTCATCCACAGTCATGTAGGCGACATCATCGTTGGCAGCCACCTGCATTGCAACATCTGCTGCGAACTCCTTGAAAATAGCGTTGTTGGCCACGAAATCCTCCGGAAGAAAGGTGTAGACTTCAAAAATGGCCAACAACAGCAGCAGCAGCAACAACAAGAAGTAGAAAAATACTGAAAAGAAAAAGAAGATAAAAGAAGAAACAAAACGGAAAGCCAGTCTTGGATCACCGAGTCACTGTCTCACTGTTGACCTCCACCAAGACGGCGATCTTGTTGTTGAAGTGCACATATGACGCAACACAACCTTCCACTGCGACATTTCCGGCTTTTTTGTCCGCCTTTGCCATTCCTTTCTTTTTCAGCCACTCCATAGCCTTTTCCATATCTCCACCTGTTTCTGACAGTGCTTTCTTGCAATCTAGGATGCCTGCTTTGGACCTTTCACGGAGTGTCTTCACATCCTTTGCACTAGGGGCTGCGGAGGATTTGGCTTCAGCCTTGGCTTCGGGCTTCTTCTCCTCAGCCTGTGGCTTCTCCCCCACTGGTTGGCTCTGGCTTGGGTTCGGGCTTCTTTTCCTCCGCCTTTGGCTCAGGAGCCTTCTCTTCTACTGGCTCTGGCTTGGGTTCTGGCTTCTTTTCTGCCTTCGGCTCAGGAGCCTTCTCCTCTACTGGCTCTGGCTTGGGTTCTGGCTTCTTTTCTGCCTTTGGCTCTGGAGCCTTCTCCTCTACTGGCTCTGGCTTGGGTTCAGGCTTCTTTTCCTCCGCCTTTGGCTCAGGAGCCTTCTCCTCTACTGGCTCTGGCTTGGGTTCAGGCTTCTTTTCTGCCTTTGGGGCCTTCTCCTCTACTGGCTCTGGCTTGGGTTCTGGCTTCTTTTCTGCCTTTGGCTCAGGAGCCTTCTCCTCTACTGGCTCTGGCTTGGGTTCGGGTTTCTTTTCCGCTTTTGGTGCGGCTTTTTTCGGAGCTGGTTTCTCTTCTGGAGGATCTGACTTGGGTGTTTTGGGGGATCCTGAAGGTGCAGGAGGACTTGGCTCGGGCTTTGCCGGTGGTGGTTCCATGCCAGGTGGAGTCCAGTTCTTGAAATACCGCTGGTTCCCCTTGATGCCCATGTAGTCCTGCCATTTCTCGCGCATCTTGGCATTCACGTCATCCCAGTAGTNCAGGTGGAGTCCAGTTCTTGAAATACCGCTGGTTCCCCTTGATGCCCATGTAGTCCTGCCATTTCTCGCGCATCTTGGCATTCACGTCATCCCAGTAGTCGTAAAGCACCTCCTTGAAGTAGTCCGGAGCATAGTAGATCCTGGAATCGGCAATCACACACAATCACACACAATCACACACACAATGGAATGTCTATGAATGTCTACCTTTGCCTGCGTGTGCCCGCCGGATTTATCTGAAACCACAGAATTTTATGGAATTGTATGGAATGGTGCCTTCCACTTCTGAAGCCTAATACCACAGTAAGGCAAAGGCAGAAAAATCTAGAACCGTCTAGAACACAAAGTATGCAGGAGGGGCATCCATGGGCATCCTACAAATGCTATTATGGCTAAGCCATGCGAAGCCATGCTAAGCTATCTGACGAGGATCGGATTCTCAAGGATGTTGTCAAGATCCCATGGGTGCTCTGGCTCTGGCTGACCCCTCTGAACCACCTTCTCTGGGTCAAAGGTCCCATTCTTGATGGCTTGAATGCGACGAGCCTTGTTCTTTCTGAGGCGGTATTTGCCGAAGGTGTGAGCGTGCAACTTACCGCGGAAGGTGCGCTTGTCATGCTTTGAGAACATCGTGGCAGAGGATTCATCACGACGGTGGGACTTCAATGCCAAAGCAGCTGCGCCAACAGCGAGCACTCCTGTGGCAGCCCACGATGTCCATTCTGTGCCAAGGGATGATGCTCGAGGCATCTGGGGAAGTCCTTGATGCATCAATGGTGTCTGTGACCGAGAATTCGGACGAGCATCAATCGTCAGGAAAGACTTCTGAAGACCGCACACTGCCACAGCAGCTAGCAAGAGACCGCAAAGAAGGGACAGCCGCTGCATNAGAATTCGGACGAGCATCAATCGTCAGGAAAGACTTCTGAAGACCGCACACTGCCACAGCAGCTAGCAAGAGACCGCAAAGAAGGGACAGCCGCTGCATCTTCACAACGGAGGACCGAGGAACTACGTCAGAATTGCCTAGTTCTGCCACCTGCAACCACTGCATATATGTGCCCAATAATGCGGAAATCTTGTGAGTTAAAAGGGGACCAAACAATTATATACTTGCATTGTGTGCTTTTGAACCAGTGTATCTATTCTACTTCAAGACCTTCTGGACCTTGAAGCAAGAGCCAGCGGAAACAGGCAGTGAGGATCAGTGAGGTTTCAATTTGACATATCTCCGCAAGCAGAAGCTCTTTGCATCATTCTGATGATAGTATTCTCTTCAAGGACCAAGCTGCAGAAGCTCCCCTAAAAAGACAAACTATGATAAACTGGAATTCTGGGAGAACTTCGTTCGCAAACACTGCAATACCAACAAACATTTGAACATTGCAATTTCAGTGTGAGTAGCTAGAGTTTTGTAGTCCGTGTTGTGCGATAACGCTAACATCAGCCTGTGTCCGGGAACAGCATAGCTAGGCACTGCCGCTCAAGTGCCCATAAGCATGGTCCGACACCTTCACTGCAAAGTTCTGCTGGGTCCGCTTGTGCTGGACGCGAAACACCTTTTAGCACTAAAGGGTCAACCGGGCAAAGCCCAAAGACGCAATACAGAAATAGAATGAACTACAAATATGCAGAGATTGGTTTTGACAGCTGGTAGCCATATAAATGTGGTGACTTTAATTTGTTTGGATCGTTTTCGCTATTGTCCGCGATCTTGAAGCGATGATGTCGCCTACGGCATCCTACGCCTTTTGCTTCAAAGAACAGGTCCTCACATTGCAGCAATCAGAACACGCCTCCGCAAAGGCACCTTTGCCAAGACTGCCTGGGCCTTGGAGTTTTCGGAGTCTCCAGGCGCCGATGCCCGATGCCCCAACTTTCTATCAATGAGGTGCTGCTTAATTTGCAAGTCACTGGAAAAAGGTGACAGGCACACAACAAAGCAATATCAAACTCACGATGGTCCTTGGACCTTTTCCAGATTGCATTTGAATGTAACAGTCTGTGTTTTCATATGTTTTCATGATGACTTTGGACTTCTCAAGAATCGCCACAAAAAGAGTGAAAGGCGCTGGACTCACAAGCTGTAAGGACCTCCAGGTACAACTGGTGCAACGATAAACTTTCTGATACTTCATGCAAACTTCATGCACCCTCAGAGCCAAGCATAATTCCAAGTCAGCCTTGGACGGCCATCGTTTCCGACCCCGACATGAAGTAGCAAGGAATGCATTTGACTGGAAAAAGAACTTATACCTGCAATTTAGTACATTTGAAATCATATGAATATGATAAAATAACTTGCATCAACGACAACTCAGCAATCTCAGGACATCAGCATTTTGTCGGAAACAGCCCCAGCCAAGTGCACCACACGCCATTGCGAAGGCAACGGCTGAGGAACCAGAGGCAGCGGTCCGCGGTCCTCTGGCGCGGCTCATGGTTTGGCACAGACATCATGCCTTTTGGAAACCATACTAGTATATATATATATATATATATACATACATACAGTACATACATGATTGATCATGATTGTACATCATGTGTGATCTATCTATACATATTATAGATGTACAGAGAAGTATATACAATGTACACACATTTAAAAACGCCCGAATGTATTATACACATGTGACATCATATCATGCACATGCGTTTATGATGTTCTTAATTACATATATTTACATAGTATCAATTTGGAAGCTTGAATATGTGGTGACAAACCCAATCATGTGTGTGTGAGTGTGTTTGTGCAGTGTGCGCAGTGTGCACCAATATAATATGCTTGCAGCCCTTCAGAGCCAAAAAAATTGAATTGAATAATCTGAATAATACACAAAATAATAAAAGTGTACCTAAATCGCAACCCTCCTTGACGAAAGAAGTCCTTCCTTGTGTCATTTGAGAGATATCATTATGACCAAAACTCTCCGCTGTAGACGTCAAACCACCAAATGTGCCACTACGCCTGCGAGTGGTCATCATTCTCCTCAAATTGCCCATGCCGCCGAACCTGCCCAAACTTTGCTATTGGCATCTATTGGCATATATTGGCACCTCTCTTCTTCAATGCCTTCGTCAGTGAGGAGAAGATAAGCAGGTCCAGGGTGGCAATACAAGTTAAGAATGGATGAGCAATATCAATTTTGGTTTGTCCAATATTCTGTACCACTAAATCCTCCGGTTAATCAGCACTTTCTCATTCAGATGCCTTTTCTTGCTGCTTAAGACAGATACAAGTACACATGGTTGTCAGACACATCCATACTTCCATCCATTTGCCAAGCTTACCAATAATATGAGTTGTGAAGTGTACGTCATTGTATCTAGATTATATAAGTTCCGCCTGCTGGAGATTTCAAAATCCTCAGGCGCAACATCCTGAGACCCATCCAGCATGGCTGATGCTTATTCATTTTTTCTTTGTGGAACGCTCTTGGTGACGGTGTTAGTCCAAAAGCATCCAAAAGCCTGATGTTCAGAGCTCTTGTAGTACTTCAAACAGCTGCAACGCTGAAAAGATTTCATCTCACGCGCAGCAAATCGCAGGATCAGGATCAGCAGCATTAGAGAGCATTAGAAGTTAGAATTTGCAAAGTGTTTGCATCTCATATCTCAATAGAAGCCTTCCCTAAACCAAAAACAACATCCGTCTCCCAGGTGTGAAAGCACGTCTCAAATCGCGTCTGGAAGTCGTAGTCAATGCTCTCCGGAGGCTCTGTCTGCTCCAACTTGTCAAGGTAAGGCTCCAATGACTTGACTTCCTTTTCTTTTGTCAAGGCGATTTGGCTCAACTTTTCTGCCAGTTTTGTTTTGAACAGCGAAATGGCCTCGGAGAATGGTCGCTGGTCTCTGGCCTCGTCACCATCTTTTCCTTTGCCTCTGCCTCTGCCCTTGCCTTTGCCCTTACTGGTACAGCACGTGGACAGAACCTGGTGCAGCGCACCCTGTAACGCCTGCCTGACGTCCCTTAGATCGGAGAGAGCCTTGAGCAAGCTCTCCGGAAATACAGGCCTGAACTTCATCAGCGGCATGTTTGGAAGGCCCTCTCTACCAACCTGGAACCTATCCTCAGAATCCTTCTCTTCCCTTGGCCACCAGCCCATAGTCCAGCCATGTAGATCCACTGCATGCACATGTACCGACCATGGGTGCGAGAACTTCTCTATCTCAAACGCATCCCTTTCTTTCAGCCAGTCGCGAGTCATTGGCTCAGACATGGCCTCCAGGTTTAGAGTGCAGATTTGACAGTTTTTTGCATTTTTTCGTTTATGTTTAGTGTCAAAATCTGAAGCGAGGCAACTACCTAACTATCAAACCTCCGATTGGAACAGCACCTAGCAGCACACCATCCCAAAACAAACAATACTCTGAATGGATGCTGCCTGCGCAAAGGAGGGAAGGGCATCGAATAGCATTTCGCAAGTGTCTGCATAGAAAGTTGCCGAAACAATAATGCTGCCATAATTCACAAGACCAGATGCTTCGTCAATCCAAGCTGTCGCTGCCAGCAAGCGTCCATCTTTGAGCAGCAACACAGCAGCTGCAGAACTGTGACCATCTGCGATGAGCATACAGGTCGACTGCAATGCGAGCACAGCTACGATGTCGTCTGTTGCAACACCTGTCAGGGATTGTTAGGGAATCTCGCCAAGGTGAAGAGTGGTGAAGTCTATGTCACTGGAGTGTCATGGGTTATATATGGTTTTGTGGGTTTTGTAGGAGAGAAGAGTTTCGGTCGAATGTCAGCTCCACTGCCTGCAACATATTTCCAGGGCAAGCAGTATTCAAACGTTTCCCAATCCAAAGCTCGATGCTCAAAATGCTCAACATTCATGTCTTGGTCAGGAGTTTTTTGGCGTAAATGTTCAGATTGCTCTGAGTAAATCGCTTCGACTTCCTTGGATTGTCCACACTGCGAATGACAGCCCGTCCGTAAATCTCTTTACAACTGCACTTGGTTTGAAACAAAGTGAGAACAGTGGATACTGTTACATAAAAATTCCCGCTCGTGGAAATACAAAACGAACAAAACATATCGAACAATCCTTTCCGAAGTTTCCCCTTGGCCAGTGCCAAACACAAGGCCGTGCCATGGCGCTTCAAGCACTACAGGGCTAGATGCAAAGCGACGCATGGCAAGTGCCAAAGCCTTCTGTTGGATTTCTTTCATCTCTCCAATCGGGCGGTAAAAAATCTTGGCAGGCAGGGGCCTGCGTGTCATCATCACAACCATGGTCTCTTCACCATTAAAATCCACCACCTAACATGTTGAATAAAAAACAGCAAAAAACAAAACAACATCACTTTACTTCGAGTGATCCCCTCCGTGGCATTTTAGAAAGCTATCCAAATGTCAAGTATGCATCCTGACAGATATTCTGACATAGATCTGATATATGTTCGATCTAACATTACTAACATATATAACATAACTATTTGACACGTATTCTGACATTCTATCTATCTGGCATTCTACCGGTCATCCGGAGCTCGAGATAGCGTTCGGGTCCAGGCATGCCCCACTGCATCCGGAGCTTGCGATATGGTTCGGGTCCATTGGTGCCCACAGAGCCAATGAGCTGGCAGAAGAAGAAGGACACGGAGAAGTGGAGAACAGGAGAGGATGAGAGAAAGTGGAGGTGAGGAGAAGGAGGAGGATGAGGAAGGAGGAGAAGGCGTTGCACCTTTGTTAAAATCTAAAGACGCTCACCTGGCAGGTGGGGAAAAATCAAAATATAACATAATATAACCATGGCACTAATTCTGCATTTCTGAATCAGAGAACCTCACGAAAGGTTGGCCCTGTTTTGATCTTTTGCTTCCAGCAGTCTCCCTTGGCTAGTTTCAGAACCAGGGGAACAAGGCCAATACATGCCAATACCAGATCTAAAGCAAGGAACCTCATCGTCATGAATAGCATTGACACCAAATGCTAGGCATTGAGTGCAAACCAGTTCCACACAGTTGGTCGCTTCCTCAATTGCTTCTTTCAACTGGCGGCCAGTACAACCGGCTTCCACCTCCACGCTGCAAAGCTCAGCTTCCAAGGTGTGCACCTTTACATTCACCATACCGCCGCTTTCACGGCCACTTTCACCGCCTGAACACCGCCTTCACCGTCGCCTTGCCGGCGGCATACTGTGGCCAAGCTCTGGGCACTTGGAATGTCAAGAAACAAGACGGGCGGGTAATGTGTGGTAATGTGACCTTATATGTGAAGTTTTGGTTTCAGACTCCAGGACAGAAGCAGACTCCAGAGACCTGGGGAAGCCACAAGTTCGATGCAAGCATGAGAAAAAACATGTATGTATAAAATAATACTTATGTCCTTTGTTTTCCTTTCTTATAGCACCGGCTAGCCCATGAGATGCGCAGCAACCATCATGTCAGCTTCCACAAAGCATAGCAGCATAGCAGCGCAGACAGCCTGACAACAGAGGGAGTGAGCTCACGCGCGCCCCATTGTGGTTTGGGAACTCTGCGCAAAAGCAAATCACATCTTGAGCGGTGGCCTGGCTTGGCGACGCCAAATTCCTTGCAAGCCGAACGCAGCCATTGGTCGTTGCATTAGCTTCAGGAAGCCTAAAGTCACCGAAAAAGGCAGCCTTTTTTCTGCGCCCTTGCAGCTTCCCCTTCTGTCATCAGCGTNTCATCAGCGTTGCGGCGCAATGAAGCATATCATAACTTCAGACAGCAAGTGGCCTGCGAAAAGCATCGGCTCACCCATGAAACGTGCGCTTGCTATTTTTCAGCAGTGTGCAGTGCAGTCATCAAAACCTGGTCCGCTTCACAGCGCGCGGAATCTTGAACTAAGAGCCCTGCCTCTTGCTCTGCGCAGCCTGCAGTGC
>BGPT01003463.1:5498-17685 GCA_003297045.1 Symbiodinium sp. clade C Y103 | reverse complement strand
CGCGCGGAATCTTGAACTAAGAGCCCTGCCTCTTGCTCTGCGCAGCCTGCAGTGCGGGCGGCCCGGCTAGGGAGGGAAGAAGCGAACCATGGATTGCTTATGATTGCTTGAAGATTTAACTTTTGCATATTGATGCCTTACATCACAAACACATGCAACCATGCTGCCAGCTGCTATGTGTTTCTAATGGGCGGTGTGAANATTGCTTGAAGATTTAACTTTTGCATATTGATGCCTTACATCACAAACACATGCAACCATGCTGCCAGCTGCTATGTGTTTCTAATGGGCGGTGTGAAAGTGGAGGTATTCTTTTCGGAAGAACAGAAGACTCTTCTGAATAGATTCGGGGCACCTAGCAGTAAGGCGCGGCAACGCAACACGTTTCCGGCATACTTACATAGACACATACATAGAGATTGAGAGAGAGAGACAGAGAAATATTTTTACTATTCTATATTTGTGTGTATCAAAAACAGTCGGACACAATCCGTCCGACTCTTGATGGCCAAACCTGTGTTAGGCAGCCTGAGAACTACCAAAGCAGCCTGACAATCCGTCGGACTCTTGATGGTTTCGTCGGACACAATCCGTCGGACTTTTGATGGTTTCGTCGGACACAATCCGTCGGACTCTGGCGTTGCACGTCGGACTCTGGCGTGGCACGCGTAACGCCCGACCTTTGGGTGTAAACATCGCGGCCATCCTGACCTTTGGGGGGCGCGGATTGCAATTGCTGAGGTCTGGCGTTACACGCGCAACGCCTGACCTTTGACTTCCCCAGGAAGTCTGGAGTCCAGATGCTCACCCCCCCCTGCCTGACCTTTGGATCTTTTCAGGAACCCGGACTCNAACCAGCCCCAGGCCAGAGACTTTCAGACACCCAGCCTCACAAGTCATGCTGAGCTGGGCCATGTAGCACCTGCCACAGCAGTGTTTGGCCACCAATCCTGTTTTATGATGGCTGGTTCCGGCGTTGTAGACAGCTATGCCGATTCTTTGCCCCGTGCATGGCGGAACTATAAAGGAAAGACCCGCATGCTTACCCCACCCCTAAATCCAGCGTGGACCTCAGCCTGCAATAAGCCAAAAAATAGTAGCTGCCTGGCGGCGAGGCTTCGGGAATCCTCAGTACCGGTCTGAAATCTGCCGGGTTTTTGCATCCATGCTATGTCATTCCAGCTTTTGAAGCACGGTCCCATCTCTTAATTTTTTGCAATTCCTGCATTTATTTCCGGGAAAAGCAAATCGAGCCAAGCCAACTGTGATTTTTGATGTGCATCTTGCTGCCCTCCCGGTCTCGCCGCTGCAAAAGCAGACTTACAAGCCAAGCGTNTCGAGCCAAGCCAACTGTGATTTTTGATGTGCATCTTGCTGCCCTCCCGGTCTCGCCGCTGCAAAAGCAGACTTACAAGCCAAGCGTACAAATAAGTTGCTTCCAAACGAGTGGCATCAAATCTTTTCCAATGCGAAGAAAAGGCATCAAGAGGAAACAANCAAAAGCAGACTTACAAGCCAAGCGTACAAATAAGTTGCTTCCAAACGAGTGGCATCAAATCTTTTCCAATGCGAAGAAAAGGCATCAAGAGGAAACAAGACTTGGATGCCCGAAAGTTGAGAACGACTTGTACCATGCAAAAGAATTGGCTTTGGACTGGTCAACTACATGAATGAACATTGTGCATCATTGTACGCAAAATGTCAGTGCGAATTAAAGAAGCGGAACTTCATATTAGACCAGAGGGCAGGACATCACAAACCTATAGGCGTGCTTCGCCTTATGCTAGTCCAAATTCACAAATTTCCGCATTGACTGGTCGGGGCAGCTTCGACATCTGAGCATCGGTTCTTTCAGGGATCGAGCTTTCAACCATCCCTGCTTGTATCTTCATACCTTGACCAGGCGTATGCTTTCATACCTTGACCAGGCATATGCTGGAGAAATGAAATGTCCGATAATCGTTGTCAACCAATGCTCCCGCCCATGTTCCGCCACCATGAACAATTTCTTACAGACTGACCGCCCCCCTTCCGGCCTGGAAGCTGGCAGCTGCATAATTAGTAAGCAAGCTGGCTGAAGCAGCCCAGGTAGACAAGTCAACGTCACCACTATTCTGACAGTCTTATCCAGCGCTATTAGTCTTATCCAGCGCTATTCCGATGAGACACACACACACACACACCAAACCATTGCATTGACATAAGAGAGTCTTGTTGCTGAAATTTGGTTTGGAGTCTGTTGTGGTTTCGGAGTCTGTTTCCAGAAATTCGGTTATCTTGTATTATCTAGAATTATGTTTTATATACGAGTACTGAGTACTGTATATCTAAATATACTATTTTGCTGAGATTCGGTGTGACAATGTAGTCTACAAAGGGCGTCCAAAACACATGGATCTCTCTTCAACAACAAGAACAACAACAACTACTACAACAACAACAACAACAACAACAACAACAACAACAACACCAACACCAACTACAACATACAACATACAACATACAACATACAACATACAACATACAACAACAAGGACAACGGCAACGACGACAACGACAACGACAACGACGACAACGACAACAACAACAACAACAACAACAACCACAACAAGAACAAGAACAAGAACAAGAGCAAAAACTACATAAAACTACTACAACTGTAACTACAACAACTACAACAACAACAACAACAACAACAACAACAACATACAACATACAACATACAACATACAACATCATACAACATCATACAACAACATACAACAACATACAACAACATACAACAACATACAACAACATACAACAACATAGAACAACATAGAACAACATAGAACAACATAGAACACCTTAGAACAAAATAGAACAACATAGAACAACATAGAACAACATACAACAACATACAACAACATACACCAACATACAACAACATACAACAACAAACAACAACAAACAACAACAAACAACAACAACAACAACAACAACAACAACAACAACAACAACAACAACAACAACAACAACAACAACAACAGGGCTTCAAGGTGCATGCTCATCGCCGAATATTGCGCCCAAATTCTAAGAATGGATGGTAATCGTGCTCTTGATTCTAGACCAAACAAGCTGCTGATGCTGGTGAAAGTAGAACAAAGTAGAACAGAAAGTATAGAACACCTTAAGTCCGAGGCTCAACTCTGTCCAGTGGACAGCAAAGCGGGAGCCAAGATGAGCCAAGTACAAGTTGCGTCCCAGCCCGGCCCTGTCACGAGCTTAGCCCAAACAGCTCTTCGTTCTTGGTCCCAACCAGGCCAACAATACAAATTGGAGGATGACACACATGCATTGCAAGAAATAAAGCAACCCCCCTTGTGTGAAGACATCTCAAACATTAGCAAGGTTTCTACAGTGGTAGCAACGTGTGTCGAATCTCAGGACTCCTAAGAACTGCTGAACATGAATTCGACACAAGAACATGTACTGAACATGTCTGGTGGCCTAGTGATAGTGGGTGACATGCATCAGCTGTCAGCGAAGCTGTGTATAGCCGAGTATAGCCTGTATAGCAAAGACTTGCAAGACTTACAACTTACAGCTACTACGTGCATGACTCAAGGGTGGTGCTGGACAAAGCTGACGAAGCTTGAACAATTCCCGTGGTATCCGTCTCCCACATTCGGCCACCAGCTTTTGCTCTGCTCAATCACTATCATCTGAAATCAAAACCATTTGTGAGCTGCACTGTTCTAGGACTTCCTTTCATGCAGCTGCTGCCGCATACTTGGAGCAGCAAGCACAGTACTGAACTGCCAAAGGTCAGCTGAGTCTTCGTTCAGCTCAAGCCGAACATGCAGCAGGCAAAAAGAGATGATAAACATCGCAGGCAAACAATGCGCTTGAAACTCATTGGATGTCCATTTGTGTCTGCGAGGTGTCTGCGTCTCCCTGTCTCTCTCTGTCTCCTGCTTTCCTGATTCCATTGGATTTGGGGCGCCCCGTGGGATGCTTGATTGAGGTTCTTCACAGCTTGTTCCCTGGAGAATCGGCTGAAACACTTTGGATCACAGGCTACAGAATGAAGGATATTGAAGCAGAAGTATCGGCATGCATCGGTCTGCAAGTTCTCGCTGGCAAGTCGGCTCCAAATGGCTCCAAATGGCTCCAAATGCTACATGATTCCATGACGCATCGTGATACTACAAAGGTTCTGCTTCTCGAACCAAAGCATTGTCTCCATTCACGACTTTGACATTGCCCGAGAGACTGTCAAGAAGAAACAACTGGTCATCTGACTGAAGGGCGTGAGGTGTGAGAACGCGGACGTCCTGGCGTCCTTGGAGAGACATCTTTTGAACGGTCTAACTGTGGTCTGAGGACCAACTTCATACACTATTGTTCGTGGTGATGAACAGGGTGCTGATTTGCGTGATTTGTAGATCTACATCTTGGAATCTTTCTTGCTTCTGGAATGTTGAATGATGTGGGTTTCTAGGACCTATCAGGTCACGAATGGACCAGCTTCACAACAATGCAAGGAACATGCAAAAAGATACCAAAAGGGAAGTTTCATGGGATTCTCAGGATTCTCAGTTGCGATGAACCCCATCCCAGACCAGCCACATCCAGCCACATCTAATTGCAGACCGCGGATCTGGCTCCCGATATCCAAGTCAACTCATTGACTGTCCAAGTTTCAGCAGTAGGCCTGGGTGCATCTGGTCCACGTGTTGCCACACCGGAGAAAATCCCTCAATGAAGAACGATAACTATAGTTCAAACTAGTTCAAACTTTGTTCAAACTCAATTCAAGGCCAACTCAAGTATGAAGCGACAGGAAGCACTTTACGGATCTTTACGGGTCTTGATGGCACAACTGGCAGTGCCAGAAAAAATGGCATCAGTTCCTGTGCCTGGAAGAATGAAGGAAGGAAGCTCCAAAAAGGGATTTTTAAAAATGAGCGTGACACACAAGAATTAAGGACGTCTGCTTTCTGCCAAATTTCACATCTGTGGGCAGAGACATTGTACTGACAGTGTGTGAGGGGAAGTCTGGAATCTAGAGGTTCTCTGAGCGAAATAGACATAGCCTCAATCCCCTATCAACTCGAAAACATGCAATCACAAGATGTCATGGCTGCGCCAGTGCACACAGGGATACACCAAGAAAACGTGAAGCGCTGGACGTGGATTGCATCTGCTTCTTGTGCAACAAAGCCCTTTAAATCCAGTTGATTTGTATCCACAAACCTTTTAGAATTTTTAGATTAGATGCAGCTTGATCCACCAGAAGCCCACACCGGAGCCAAAGCAGCAGACTGCATTTTTCATCATTTTTCTCTATTCAGCTTGAAGGCAAACTAATTCCGAGCCAACTTGAAGCTTCGCAGAGCAAGCCGTCCAGTCTGCTGTAAACCCTTGAGATCACCACCATGGTATGCGTGCGACTGTCAATGGCACCCCAGTCACATAGACTCGATGAGAACTCGTCCGGCTTTTTCGGGGTGATGCCTGAACCTCGCACCTTGAACTGCCATTCGTCAAAGAACTGAGACACGTGCCCGCTCTGATGGACAAGCAAGGGGCTTTTACTCGTGCTTACAGACCACTCCTGACTGAAGCTGCCCGGCTGAGGATGACCTGCTCCCTTTTTTGGGGAAATTGTCCGACTCGACAAAACACACACGCAATAAAAAAAAATGGCTACATAATAAATGTGCATCTATGGTGCAAAAATATGAAACCATGATATGTTCTTTACGATATGTGTGTTGTATATATATATATATTATATAATATTATATAATATTATATAATATTATATATATATATATCAGTATAGTATGGCATAGTACGTTTAAGACTTCCAAGTTGGCTTGGCTTCTTTCCCCTTATTTGAGCCAAATGGCCACTATTTGGGACGCAGTTGAACAAGAACCTTATTAGGTGGCTTGTGAAATGTGCAGAACTTCTATGAAACGTGCACAATTTCTATGAAAAGTGCACAACTTCTATGAAACGTGCATCTCTGTAAAACACTGCAAAGAACTCTTGAATGGACTATACCCATATGTAAATGCAAATGTTATAATACAGTGTGTATATATATATATATGTATATACATGTGTACATATAATATATATATATACAATATATATATATTATACATAGAGAGAGAGTGTGTTACATATAATTATACAATATAGTTATGTATAATGTTATATATATATATATATTAATATATATATAATATATATATAATATATATATAATATATATATATATATTAATTATGTAGTCAAACAAATATGACATGTCAATGCATACATGCACATCATGACAGGTTTAATCACATTCAGCGTTCATATGTTTTGCTAGGGAGTCCAGGGGCCATGCGTAAATATGAACAACGTGTATAAAAGCGACGAAGTCAAAAGAGAAGGTTCTTGGAAAGACCTCTCCAACAGAGCGCAGCCGATATTTCCTCGGTCGGGTCATGTGTGGTGACAAGAATGGTGACAAAATGTGACAATCAAGAAAACCAAACATAAAACATATCATTCATATCAATGCAGCCCTAGCCTCCGTGGGCAGTTTTGATGCGAAATTCGTTCTGATCCTGACCGGGTGTCCAGTACTTGTCGTACCAGGCCTTGAAGTTCCTCACCAATCGCACATGCATGTGCAGCATCGTACAATCCCACACAAAATAAGTCACCAGCCCTGTGCCTGCTCACTTGAAACATCACACGAATTGCAACAAACATATCAGCATTCTGATTTACAGCTTGATTGGAAATTGCTTCGATTTTCCCAGTATTGATTAGAAAGGTCTCAAACATCCTCAAACGATCTCAAATGCAGACTTATTAGAACGAGATTCATCAAAGACCTCCTGATCACAGGATGTCTGGGTGCAGTAGCCAGGAAAGCTTGGAAAAAACCACCGCCACTGAGACTTCGCTCTGACGTTCTGACCGTCACAAAAGTAGCTCGAGGGTCTAATACCCTTGGTAGGGCAGCTAATGGGGCAATATCTGTGTCAAAGTAATAGCCGCCAGTGTTGTACAGCATCACCAAGCGACAAAGGTCGGATCTGATCATTCCCATGACCTCTGTCTGAAAGTCAAAAGCTAGCGAAAGACCCTCCTTCATCTGCAGCTCGTTGAGTGCAGTGAGGCAACGGTGGTCGTCCCACATTTCAACTTCTGCGGCTTCACCAGTGATATTCTGAAACAATCTCACTGTGCGCTTCATGTTGGTCAGCAATATCCTCTCCTGAGAAGTCAAATCACCATGTTCTTCTTTAATCAAATTGATCCTGTAGTTGAAGAGCAACCTTAGCCAGGTTGCTATTGACAAGCCAATGGTCACCAAATGGTACCGCACACAACGCTTTAAACTCTATTTTACATACAAGTAGTAAACATCAACAAGGCGGGCAAACCCCTCCGGATACCCACCAACACTACTAAAGAAAAAATCAGATATACAGAAAGAAAATGCCAAAATGGCGAAGCACTTTCTCGGAATCTGTAGAGGCAAAACCTCTGTCTCTGTCGACACAGCGGTCTGGAATTGCCGTGCCAAATGTGTCGCAAGACTGGATGTTTCCTCATGTTCAATCTTTGAGCTCTCGCAACTCTCCCAACAATGACCGCGGAAACAAAGAATCAGCAAACATGAAATAGCCACAAGGTGTGACGTTGCTGGCATTTGAAATCATGTGAACACGTCCAGTATGAAAAGATTCGGTCCAGGCTTGAGCCCAGGCTGCCACGTCCATGCTTGTAGCTATTATTTAATGCTATTTATAGCTGTCAGCACTTGAACTAGTTGATACTACTTGGGTCATCTTGCATCTTGGATTACAGAAGTGCGCGGGATCCCCTTTTATATCCTTTTATCCTTTTTGATCCTTTGGCCTAAAGGTAGCTTGGGTATTTTGGTGTCACTTAGTTCAAGACAGTCAGATATGCAAATCTCCACTTCTAGACCCGCACCTTCAGGGGAGCATAATGGACACTTCCAGCTGCTGGGCTGATCGGAAACGCTGAACACAATAAACTTGAATCGGCATTGCATTGAATCAATTAATCGGCGACATACTCTCATCACATGAAGCTTGAAAGGCACCGAATGGAGGTCTGGCATTGATGCCAGGCTGCACAGTGACAACTTCTACATTGTTGGCAAGAAATCTCGAACCGATTCTTTCGTATTCTTTCCACAGACTCCGGCCGAATTCTCACTCGGATTGTCATTCGTCATTTCACGTCATTTCATCATTGCTTTTCTCCACATCTCGGATCTTATCTCCACACAGCTCCACACAGCTCCACATCCAAGGGACATTTCGCCCGGCTGTAGTCGCCAGCGAAAGGTGCGCTGCCAAGCAAACGCAAGAAGTCGAGGGACCTTCTCGTTGAAGCCGTAGAGAGTGAACCTGAGGACATGGGGAAATGATGGCCATTCTTGAATCCTGATTCGCATGATTCGCCAATGCAAAGAATTCAATAAGATTCAATAAGAATCAATAAGATCTAAAGATTCAGAGCCATACTTTAGGAACCTTGCGCAAAATGAAGCCGTTCCAATGCCAGTCTGGGGAGCGTCTGGGCATGGCTGATGCAAGTGTAAAGTACTCTTTCTATCCAGTCAGTGCACGTTGCAAAGCAACAAGTAGGTGTGCGCCAGGGTCCTCACGTCTATGTGGTTCTATATTTGCCTGCAATCTACAATGTAAAGTAAGCGTTTGAGCGAATGAGGAAGCACTTGAGCAATCTTGAGTGGACCATCAAGTGAGTGTCTTCGTGCCTTTTTTTATGCACAAACGGTATGGCACATACCACGAGAGAAGTTATATGTTGAAGGCTGCTTGGTCACCTAGCAATAGCAGCAGTCATCAGCATAATGACGCGGCTTGTGCCACCGCTGCCAAAGAAAAGACTGCATTCACAACGACCACTCAGAATCAAAACGCACGTTGAGTCACAATCCATCGGGTTGCCGAAGCAGTGTCGTTATAGCAACATGGTCCACGCAAAAGGGCACCTGCCGATCCAATTGAACCGAACCGGGCGCCAGTGCCTGCCACACCGAAATGTCAATGGCTTCAAACAAAGGCGATGAAAGGCGATGAAAGGCTGGTGCTTCAAAGCGGCCGACGCTTAAATACCATAAGAAACATACCAGAAAGAAACCGCAGAACGTCAAAGGCCAATGGGACAATTTTTCTACTAGTATATAGTCATATATAGTCCCTATCCAAATGAGCGACTGTCAAAACTCTGGTTCGAATTGGTGGAAAAGTGTGATTGGCTTCCTTTTTGTTTTCGGGTTTCCTTTCCTGGGCCTCCAGCTAAAATGTAAGAATCCGTGAAAGGAAAGGACAAGAGAAGGAAAGGGAAAAGGAAAGAGGGAAGGAAGGCAGGAAAGGAAAGGAAAGGGAGGAAAAGGTTGGTCAGAGCTGTTTTCTTCAATTTTGGTTTTGTTTTTGAATCAGTGTTGGCTTCGTTACGGGTTACCGACAGAAACCACATTCTAAAAAAATGCAATGAAAAAAAGAGAACAACAAAATTGAAACCATGTGAAACCGAAAGGCAGCAAGGAAGGATGACAGTGCAAAGAAAAACTAAAGGAAAAGAACCCAAGGAGATCCGAGGAGAAAAGGACGAAGCGGGAGGTCTTTCTGCTGCTCTTTTCGTTTTCCGGTTTCGTTTCCCAAGTATCTTTTTTTTTTATTTTTCCGCCTGCGAGATGGTCTCGTGCGTTCATGCTAAGCCTCAGCCAATCTATACAGGCTGATAATCAGGTTTCATTTCACCGTTCTCCGAACTGGTGGCCTGATTGGCGAATTCTGCACCTTCTGGATCTGCATCAAAGACGGTCGGAACTGGGAAGAGATGCAGTCCACGAAGCAAGCCATGGGCCAGGGCCTTGTTGAGGGCGCATGGGTATTCCTTGGCTTGAGCGGTGTTGAAGGTCTTGGGATCAGTGGTACTCTTTCCAATGAGCTGCTTCGTGGGTCGCGAGATACCTTCCAGGGTGCCGGCTTCCAAACTAGCAGCAAGGTCCACATTCGCATAAAGAAATGAAGTCGGTTTGGGACTGACGGCACCAAACCTCCACTGCTCTATGGTGACTTTGCTGAAGAGATGGCCAGGGCGACGTAGCAAAAGATGAATCAATGCTAAGCGCCATATGGAAGGTTTATAGTCCTCCCGTGGCATTCCAGGGTGTTCTAATGCCACGGCTCCTCGTCGGAGAGCAACCATACATGCAATCCAAAGGCCCTTGAGCAAAAGAGCATTGCCAACACTGATTTGGCAAAGCTCAGCACAGGTCAGGCCTTCCAGCCCCCACAGGGCATCAGCCATGCGCAAAGGTCTCGGACCTCGAATGCGCTGACCGGTCAAGTCCAGCAATTCAACGAAACGAGCACCGCTCCACGTTTCACACGGTGGTCCTAGCAACATAGCTAAGATTCTGCCGGCTCTCGCAATCTTCGTCAAAAACGTCCATAACCGAGGTGAATGGATGTTGAGACTTTCGTGAATTGCAGTATCGATGGACAAGATATAAACATCCTCTCTGTGGGAACTCTGCAAATACTGGGAAACCCATGCATGAAAATCACCTGCTCGGCGTCTTCCAGAATACATGTGTACCACATAGAAAGGACCACGACCTGAATGACTCAAAATTCGTGGACACTTTTCAATGCGCCAGCTTTGTCGGGCAGTCTCATGGATGTGCATGTCAGCAAAATTGGAATGAATGGGATGATCATGACCCGTGATTCGATGAATCACAGGTGCATCGGGCTTTGGAAAATCAGGGAAATCTGGTGGCAAGTGCATCCATTGCTGTGTCAATGCTTTCATCTGCAGTCGCATATGCCAAGTTGGCAAAGTATCCAGAAAAGAAAGATGGGCATGCTCCAAGGTATCGATTGTGTCTGGGTCTAGATCACTGGGCCACAGATCATGGAATTGCGTCTCGATCCAATGGATGAAAATTCGTCCCATCTGCATATCCGGATAATCAAAAGCAAACATGGATGCAAACATGATATCATGAAATGCTCCGGCAGTTGGTGTCGGATGCATCAGCCATTGGCGCAGTCCTTCAGCAAAGGCTGCACAAAGCTGCACAACAACAGGATCCGCTGCTGGAGGGTGCCACCAAACAAAGTCATCGGAACCTTCTTCGCGCAAACTGGAAATTTGGGCACGAAGCTTAGTTCGAAGTCTCTGGACACTTGTTGGGCGCAATGGTCCGCTGTGCCTGCGAATAGCAGGAAGGCGTTTGACATGACGCAGGTGTTTCGGAAGAGCAATGTTGATTGGAATGTCAGGCAATCGAGCACCTTCAATACGGTCCCAACACCCATTGGCCCGGTATCGCAAGTGTTGCAGCACACGGATGGAAGTATGGAAATTGACCAAACAACCTGGACACACTGTGGACTGGATATACTGGCGTTCAGGCGTGACATACCCATGAAGCTTGGAACAATGCAATGCAAGCTGCTGGTTCGTAGGAAACCTAGCTGAGCAATGAGAACAAGCAAAACCAGGTGTCACATCAGATGGTGGTGCTGAATCGCCAAAAATCACAATGCCAAAGTCACGAAATTCCTGTTTGATGTGGTCATGGTAATAAGCAACTTCCCATGCCACTTTCTCTTCCAAAACATGCTTTGCGCATGCTCGTGCAACTCGAGCCTTCCAGGTTGTATCAGATGCTAAAACCGACCAGATGTCACTCCATTCCGCAGCAAAAGTAGGCAGAGAAAACGGCAGTTCCACAAAGCGGGACAACCATCGCAAATCTGCAATGACTTCGTGAAGCCATCCTTTGGATGCTGAGAACTCCAAGAGCAACATCTGGAGGTAGAATGATGCACCATGACGTGCCACATGCTGAAGGTATATCAATCGATTTCGTGCAAGAAACACTCGAAAGGGTTGAATGCCATACTTGTGCCGGAAATCTTCATCAGTCATGTTCGTGTCAGTCCAGAAGCCAACATTGGCCATTCGCCTGTGATGCATGATGATGGTGCTTTCAAGTTGATTCATCTGCGCTTTGGAAACCTGGAGGTACCAACCTGGGGTTTGGGCGTATCTTTTACACCCAAACTCAAAATAAACACCCATGGGCGTATCTAGCTAGGCAGAAACACCCTGGGGC
>BGPT01003462.1:15848-30848 GCA_003297045.1 Symbiodinium sp. clade C Y103 | reverse complement strand
GTTGTGCTACACCTCATGCGCTTGCTACAGTGTAGATAGGGTGGGTTGGCATGGAGAAATAAGGATGTGTAGACATTCCTGGTGCCAATGTACATGCTTATGCAGTTGAGCTGTCTTGCAGATGGTGCAGGGTGGCCTGAGTCTTGCGATCTGTTTATACACTTTGACAAATTTGATCTGCAACTTGATGCCCTGCTACTGTGTCCGTCCTGACAAATTCCATTGCCAGTATTTCGGACGCTAGTGACAGCTAGTCGCTTCTGGCACGCTTCTGACTTGGACCACCTGCAGCTCTGCAGAAGGAATCACCTGCACTCGAATCCCTGGCCACCCTGGCCACCCCTGGCCGCCCTTGGCCGCCCTTGGCCGCCCTTGGCCGCCCCCGGCCATAAGATTCCTTGCACCAGGTGATTGATTCCGAAATAGAGCACGGCGAGGCCGTTGAAGTGGGGAGCCTAGTTTCACGACATTTTGCAATGTTTTACCACCGGTAAAGCAATGGGAGAGTGGGTGCATTTGCCACGATAGTCGTTATCATCCTCTGCTTGTTCTGCCCCTCAGGTGCCAAAGGGTCATTATCGCCGATTGTTCAGCATCGGTGCCTGGTCTTCACCATCCTGGAGCTTCCAGAGGCTCTGGTTCGTTCTCCGAGTTCTGACATTCTCAGTGTAGCCTGGAATAAAATCCTGGAATGGTTGAAACCCGTTGGAATCCGTTGCAACATTGTAACATGATCTGTTGCAACAGTGTAACATGATGTAACCTATGGCTTTTGGCGGCTCAGAGGCTTCAGCAGCGACGTTTTTTAAAGCCTCACAAACGAATGAGAATTGTTGTTGTAAGATTCAAATATGCTTCGCGGGGGATGTACCAGCGAATGGCACTAATGAACAACCTATTAAAGCACTCTCACTCTCTCTCTCTCTCTATCTCCATATATTCATTCCAGATACCAGGATCATAGGTGATGCCACCCCAGCGGGGCTCCAGGTGGCCAATTCAATGGCCGCAGCCAGCAATCTTCAAGGCTGAAGCGATGCACTGTAGGCAGGTTTGCGACGTGTTGTCTTGCTATGTTCGCTTGATGTCTTATTTTTGAATCAGGTCGGGCACATCACTGCCGATGCTTAGCACGTCCTACAAATTGTTTAAGGCTGGCGGGCCGCTAAGCATGAACCTGGAGGGCTGTGAGTGGAGACTGACATGGAGAGTCAGATTTCAGATTTTAGTGTTCACTATAAACATCTTGACAGCACTCCTGGTCTTTGTGAATGGAGGAGAAGCCTTTTTTTCTTGCAGTTTTCGAACGCTTTCTTCCTTCTTTGAGCACTCCGAGCAGGTAGTGCGCAATGCAACCCTGTCTATACATAGACTAGAATTGGAGGAGTGCTTCCCCGGGCCTGCTGGGGGCGACTTGGGGTTCGGCGAATGGGAACCGTGAACGTCAAAAAACATCGCATCATTTTCTGTTCAACCTTTTTCAACCTTTTTCAATCTGGTAACCTCATATGGGATTGGCAATCCCGACTGAAAACAAACGCAGATACTTTCGAGAGCACCTTTTATCATCATCAGGGTCCTGGCGGTGCGGAGGGTTGACATCGGCACAACTCCAGGAGTTGAATGCAAAGTCCTTCCCTGCCTCCTCTGTGATGATCTGTGATTCAGAGGCCCACGGATTGGTTGATCCAATGTTCGATCCACATCCACCAAGTTTAGTGAGATATGAAATCTAAGAAGTATAAACACTTTTTCAAGGCATAATTTATAATATAATTGAATTCATATTACAATCCAAATAAATCAGGTCACACAACTACAGTGCTTGACCACCCCCAAATTAGATCGCTCTTTAGATTTGGCGAATCAACTTTGGACAATTCCTGTATGTGAAAGAAACACAGGTCAAGACGACATACTGTCTGAGAGCAAAGCTTTTGATCATGAGAATGCGGCCATGGATCAAAGTCATTTGCTGCTCGAAATGAGCGATTGCATTGAATTGCGAGTTTTTGTTTGCAAGATTTTGCAAGAGTCCCAATTTTGACCCAGACCCCTGCTAATCATTTGCACATTTACTTCACCAATCGCATTTTCGTATTTTCAGCATTTGCATCTGGCTTTGCATCTGGCAGCTGCAGCATCTTTTTCCTGGTAGGCCAAGGAGGAGTGCCTGCAAGCCGCGTTGACGACGCAGGGCTTACGCCTCTGGAGCTCTGAAGTGGACACCACTGTGCAGCTTCTCGGCGCCGCACGGGAGAGTGCATGGAAGACACGTCTTGGACACGTCTTGGGCACGTCTTGGACATGTCTTAGCGTGTTACCGCCACGGTGGTGAGTTGATGTAGGCAGTGACTCAGTAGATGATAGAAAACTCCGGTAGGTATTGTAAGAAATGATACCCGCAGCACGTGCGCTGCGCCCCACAGGTACTTCACTATATACACTTTCATAGGGTTTCTTTAGGGTTTCTTTTGTGTAAATTTAGAGGTTTTCAACGGTTTTTTAAGGGTTATGTCAAAAGTGACGAAAACCAGTTTTGGGAGACAGCAGATTCACCGCAGAGGGTCACCAACAACATCTGTGGGTTCACAAACCCAGAGCCATCTAGTTGTTAGATCCTCAAACGCTAGAAAGTCACAAAGTATTGCAAGCGGCTAGCGTCACCAAAAATGAAGGTTCTGACAATCATCCCGAAAGACTTTGGGGCATAACACAAGTGCTGGCCGTAATGATACAGTGTGTATGTATTATCCAATGTTTCCTGATGTTTTCTGTATATACAATTATATACATACATGTATGATATATTATATATATACATATGTATGTATACAGTTTGCATTATATACATGTATAGATAAGTACAATACAAAGTCTATCTATATAGAGACTGTGACTGTCGTAGATGTTTTGATGCATTCAAGGTTTTCGGCATCTTCAATCCTTAGACGACCTTGGTTCCATGGTGAAACATCAAGCAGTGGGATGATTCCATGCCAATATGATGAGCCTGTCACTCCATTGACGGAGATCTACCAAAATCCCGAGAGTCCAGCCCACCAATCAGGATCACGGGCAAGACTTGGCGGCGAGTCGCTGGTGTGCAGGCCTGCAGCTCAGCGCCAGAAGATGACCTTCCAACTACTCCAGGTGTACCAACTGTGATTTGGGTACCTGGTCCAACTGGTAGTGACTGTAGTGCCTACTGGATCCTGCTGGAGATTCTTGGATACTGCTGTTGCTGCCTGGCACAGGCCTCCTGTGAGTCCCTGGAACCTTTGCTGCGCGCCTCACCAGTGGGAAGTTCATGGACTGGTAGGCGAGCCGTGGGGGTCTGCCAACCAGGGTGCTGTGAGTACCAAGGGTCTGGCTGCAAGACTTGATCCGAAAGTTCCACCGTCTGCCCTTTGGTGGCCGGTGCGATTGGCCGGTGCGATTGGTGCTGAAGTTTGATTCCGAAGTATGGTGCCAACATGCTTCCGCTCGAGGTGTCTGTTGCTGGCTGGCTGGGATGGCTCACGCCTCCCCGTGGCTGTGTTGCCATGGCCCTCTGCTGGGGCTAAGGTGCCTGCAATTGCAGATGGTGGGGAGGTTGCCACCTGCACAAAACACTGCAGTCAGCTGGGTAGATGAGTGAAATCGTGTAGTTCATCCCCAGGATCACAGACCGTGCCAACTGTGACCTTTTGCACCTGACCATTGTGGAGCATCGCAGCTGAGGTGTCTCCTATTGTCGATGCACCCCTGAGGCTTCCTGGAAGACAGGTCAGCATGGGGGAGAAAGCACGGGTGCTGGACCGGGACTTTTGTTTGGACAGTTTCTGGTTGATTTTTCTGGTTCACTTGGCGGGTGGAGAGAGTTGAGCAGCCCACCAGCAGTCAGAACAGGTGCGACCCCGTGGAGCACGCGATGCACAGAGCTCATCCACTGCGACATGTGCAGCGGAAGGGTCCACACTGCAGGCCAGGCGTGGGTTTTCATCATAGGCAGATCAGAGGTGGCCTCAAAGAGTCTCGTCGGAGAGTCAACAAGCTCAAGAAATCAGCGGGACTTCAGCCAGCCTAAGTTGCACGCTTTGATCCGGTTTGATTGTCATTGACTCATTGACTGTCTAAGGATGTCTAAGGTCTAGGTTGACTAAGTGGAGATGCCTTTCCTCAACGGCTCACTTTTGCAATCTTTAATGTGGCATCCAAACACAAAATTCGCGACAAGCTTAAGGACTTTTTGCAACACTGCAAAAGTAGCTGACATGAGTACTATTCAATATATTCAATGACAAGACAATGTGGCATCCATTTGGCTTCTTGGCAGCATTGCCAAGTGTAGGTTGCACGGACTAACTGGAGGTATTCCTCTCCTGTTTGGGCAGTCCCTATGGTGCACTGGCTTGTAATGACAGAGCGCTGGCAGGTCAAGTCGCTCTCACTCGAACCATCTGTCCAGAACCCAGTGAGACAAGTAGCATTGCATGAGCCGCCAGGCTGTCATGATCCAACATTGCTGGAAAGAAATAATCTGCCGGTTGGCCTCAGTAGAAGACTCAACCGTGCCACCATCCAACATTAAAAATTAAAAGTTTGTCCTGGATTCCTGGATTAACGAATTCATCGGAATGGCCAAGGCACTGCGACTGTGGGCCCTCCAGGGACAAGATCTCTGGGGTTGGGATCTCCTCCATGGCAGGCTGGGGCTGGTCTGAGATTGTATGGACGACTGTATGGACCCTGTATGGATTTAAACATGTCCATATACTGTATCCATCACATGTGATCAGAGAGTTCTTCACTGGTCCACCGCAGCTTCCTGCAGGGTGCTAGGCCGCTGGACGCTTCCGGATTTCCGGCGAGGTTTTGAAGCGACAGCCATTTGTGCAGGCCCTGCAGGGAGGACAGCAGTAACAGGTGAGTCATTGGTGGATCAGGTGTCCGGATAGGTCATAAATAAATCCTAAATACCATTGTGATGAAAAGTGATTCGTATTTTTTGTTGGACAAGTCATTCTTTCAAGATCTCGAAGCATTGGACGTGCTAAATGTTCTTTGACAGCCTGAGAATGATTATTTTGAATAATTATATAGATATTTAGATAACTACATATTCATATACATGCATACCCATATATGATATATAATGATATATATATATATACAAATATAAATATAATATATATATATATATGTATATGTATATAGACATGATATCTTATTAGAATTTTGAGTTCAAGTTGTTGGACCGTTGGGATCCGAGCGCGATGCCTTTGGCCAGGTTCCGGTGCCACGAGGCTGGGCTGATGGAAGCTGCTAAGCCCCCTAAACCGTGGCGAAAGAAGATTGGAACCATGGAAATCCATCAAATACACCGTGGAATTTTACCATTTTGGAACATTTGGAATACAACATACAACAACAATTGTAAACATAACTCTAGTTTGCTGGATCTCACTTGGTAGCCACCCTGTTGTCGTACAGACAATGTAGTTCTTGGTTTGTGCTTTTGCATCAAACTGGAAAACTAATCTTTTTGACATTGGCTGTAAAGAGCAGCATGGTGGATTCATGGACGTCTTAGGACTGTTCAGGGCGCATGGAATCCCGATTTCCAGCCGTTCAGAAACCATCAGTTAAGGATACCCAACATCCAGCAGAATCATTTGCTGATTGTTTTTGGTAGCTCAAAATCACCTGCTAGAGCACCTAAGGAGCATGCCTTGAAGCATACCTTTAACTGGTTGCCAGATTTGCTTTTTGCCTGTGATTTTCAGAAATGAAACGGTATTAAAGTGCTGAGTTCTGCATGAGGCGTCCGCGACTGATGCTGGCCGGTCGCATTATTGATGGTGGCCGACCGGGCCCAGAGTTGTTGGTGTCGAAAATTCCAGACTTTTGACTTTGCTCGCTATGGTACAAAGCCAGCTGGGCACAAAGAAGTGCAGCAGGTTGCTGCCTGGATCTCCATACAATGTGATGTTTCAATATGTTTCATGTTTCAGATGGTACTAAATGCTGAAGGTGCATCATGGTACATCATGGTACATCAAAATGGGGTGCAGCGGGAACCTCTGCTTGCCACTGGGAAGAACCATTTGGACATATTTGGACAAAGGTGCCAGAGTTTCACTGAACTACCCGTGTCATGCCCTAGCAGCCGCGTGGCGCTGTGGTGGAAGATCGAGAAGAAAGGTCCTTGTGACATTTTGCACTTTGCGGAGCGAGCTGAAACTGTTTCCTGAGGAATTTGAGACTTTAGATCCACACAAGTTGCAAGTCAGCACCTGGTGTGGCTTGCCGGTTGCAGCCAACGCCAAGGCGTGCCCCAGATGGACTACTGATCTGGTCCAGTGGTGATGAGGCAGCTTGGATCCGAAAAAGCCAATAATCAATGGCATAGATATGGTCGCACCTCCAGATATTTACCGTGGAACGAATTGTCATGGCAAATGTCGAAATGGTCAAACAAGCACTTTGAGCATCAGGGCATTTAGGGTGTACATCGCCTGGCTGGCTGTATCAATCATTCGTATCGGCCATCAAGCAACCGTGCCCACACTTCAGACCTGCCAGGCACATGGTAGAAAAGATGACAATTACCTGTTAAGCCCTTTATTGACGGGAGGCTTAAAGCGATGCCCAAAATTATGTTGTGTAGTCCTTTGAGCACCAAAGGATTCATGGTCTCAAGACACAAGCCTAGGATACTGTATGTAGACATATGTAGACATATGTAGACATCTGTGGACTGTAGGATTGGGAATGATGTGACGGGATGTGTGTCTTCGGTGGCCCCAGGTATGGGAGTGGTTGATCCCAGGATCCAAGCCACCAGAGGAGGCGTGCACTCGAGCCTGGTTCAGCGTTCAGCATGGACATGGCAGCATGAACAGGGTCTCTCTGCACGTCCCAGCAACCAGATGAATTAGATCCAAGATGATCCAATGAATCCAATGATACAATACCACTTTAATTGACGAAGAAAAAACACAAGGAAGACAAAGCGCTGCAAAGTATGCCGTGGAACAGGAGGAACTGAGTGGGTGTGTGTATGGTATGAATGTGAATGTACGTGTACATGTCAAAATCAGGGGCACACACACAGACACACCATCAACCAGACATTCAGATACACGGGGACTAAGGGCTGTGATGTGGTATGATGTGGTATCAATTTGTGGACCTATGTCTAGCAGCTTTCAGATCTCTCAGTGTCTTTTCACTCAGCTCTTCGGAGGTGCTCATCTCACTATTTACCGGTGAACGTTGCGCACAGGTCATCTACGCAGAGGTCTTTGTCGATGCCTCCGAGCCGAGCAGAGGCCTCTATATAAGTTGTTCAAAAAAGGGCCGCACTGATCCAGACACTCATGCATATTGATTGATATTGATTGAATATTCAGATTCATACAATTTAACAACCGTACGGATGTTTAGTATCAAGATTGATGAGGTGGGCATGCGGTCCCAACTTGATTTTGTATTGAGCTATCTTAGTATGTTGAAGAAAATGTGAAACTGACAACATGCGAGGATCCAACAAACCAAGACCTTTGCTCTGCTGTGCTCTGCCTATCACCAACCTCTGGTCCCAGGTTGCCTCGACTCTCCGAGGTGCCACCGGCTGCTGACTGTGCATTTCCCCTTAGGGCAGTGCTCTTCCTTTGCAAAGATTCGCCCAATCGATCCTCGTGTGCCTCATCAGAAGATACAGTTGGAAGAAGAATGTTCACCGTAGCTCTTGAAGTCTATCAGCTTTGGTGCTTATTTTCAGATCCAGCAAAGAATCGGCTTGGCTGTTTAGGGCACAGTAGTTTAACGAAGCTTCAGATGCTTCCAGTGTTGCCGGTCGTCGACGTGGCAGTTCCAAGCGGCTCGGCCACTTCGAAGTGGACCTGATAGCATTTGAGAACAAAGAGGCCCGGTCAAATGGTGGGGCGGAACCACAGCGATAGCCATAGGTCAAGGGCGCCACAACTGGGTAATCCACATGTCTGCATCCCGTTGAGTGTCATCGATCCCGACAGAATCTTTGAGTGTTGAAGCATCAATGACATGCTTTTCCCTTCCTTGTTTGACACACAGGGTTCACGGATCATTGTGGATCACCGTGGCCTCTTGGAGTTGTTGGTTGTCCACTCTTTGGACTCAGTTGTCTGCGTAGGATGAGCTGCCGCAGCGCTTGGTGAGCCACTTCTTCACACCTGCTGAGGCACCCTATGCGCATAGGGTGACGGGGGGAATGGGGAAAATGCTTGAGGTGCTGCCTATGCAACCGCTACTGTACGTAATTGCCATATCTGACATGATGACATATTGCATTAGATTGGACTACAAAAGTCAAATGAATCTGGAGCGACATACTCTGCTTTCCTAAATCATATCATCTCGTACCAGTCGTACCAGTCGTACCATATCATATCGTATCGTATCGTATCGTATCGTATCGTACCCCACCACACCATATCTTATCAAATATCATACTTGATTTTTGATATGTTCCGCAGCCACACCTTTTTTTCGTTGAGGTAAATATGAAGTAGGAGCAGATTCCACACAGCTGTAGTTTGTGAGGCTGGAGATGCCAACGCCTGTGCACACCTCAGTGGTGATTCATCGTCTCATCTCGCTCCGGACACTGATTCGAAATGATTCCTAGGGATTCCTATCGATTCTTATCGATTCCTCCTGGTGCCCACTTCTTGATCTTGGTGGGTTTTGCCAAGGCTTTGTGGGAAAGGTGCGTTTGAGCCTCCAAGTCTCCTGGGTGGGGGCACCCGGAAGTAAACATGGTTCAGCTTGGTTGTAATTGCAACATATTCCCAACATATTGCAACATGGACCTTTTAGAAACATTGGATCCATTGGATACCTAGAAATATCTATGAAAATCCGTCCTTCGATCCAGAACCTGCTTCTGAAGTCTCCAGACATCCAGAGACGTTTTTGTGTTGACAGGAATGCCGTGGCGGCCACGGCGTGCGGGAGCTGCGTCGTCAAACGAGGGAGTCGAAGCCTTGGTCGACTGGGTGCGGATGTGTCGGACTCGTTGGATATGTCATGCGTCATGATGTACACAATGTACAGAATGTGCCCTGTACAGCATGACAGCACGGCATGACACAACAAGGGCCTTGTTGCACTGGTTGCCACTGGTTGCTTGTACATGAAGCTGTCCAGCCTTTCTTGAGAGCTTTTGTCTCCTCGGCATGGAAGCAGGGCTTTGTTGTGTTCATCACCTCTCCGGGTGATTTGCATTGTATCTTGAAGGGACCCAGGGCACTGTCATGAATGCCAGAAGTGAAAACCATTCCTGTCAACTTCAGTCGACAGCATTCAGGAGCGAAGCAATCTGGCTGGAGCTGGCAATTTGACACGAGATAGTCCTGGCAAGAAAGACAAGGTGACAGTGATAGATAATGGTCAAGTCTTTGGAGGCTTTCAAAATGTTCCAGGGGAAGTCTAGGTCAATATACATCAACATACTGTGTATGGAAGCATATGGAAACTGCATATGGAAACTATGAGGGTTAGAGCCCCCCAGCTCCAAACAAAATGGCAGTGCTCAACTACTGGAGCGTCCAGAGTGTCCGGAGCTTCTAGAGCATCCGGGCCAAATCCTCTCAGCCTGAAACTTGGCAAAGCACCATGGCGAGACTCTGTGGCTGCATCATGCGTCCGCAGCGTCAGGGCAAAGGATGGCTTGAGCTGAGAATGCCTACTATGATCTGCGTATGAGATACGTAGGCGCCCAGAGTTGACGGACAGAAGGAGACTTGTGGACCAGGATGTGATGAGGGAAGCGAGCTCATTCGCAGAAACCGTATTACTTCTACTCATGTGGCTGGATATAAGCCGCCTTTGTGTGAGATAGAGCTTTGATTAGCTTTCTTTGAGAGCAGTGGTGGAATGTCATAGCGGTAAAGCAAAGGTTCAACATAAAATGCATTCCATAGGCCATGACATGCAGTGCAGTGGCTTGAGTTGCTTGGACCGCCAAGCGCGAAGCCCTGGGAACCTCCTGGGAATTGTGAGGTGAGCTGATCCAATGGATCGGTTTGGTCCTAGTTTCAGGAGAACCAGGTGAGCTCTTCCTGACGCAGGCAAGACTTTTTGGATCAATTGGATCACCTCAAATTGCAGCTGTGGCCCATCAACTTAGGACTAGGACAATTCCGAATGGAATACCGCAATCAGAACAATGAAGAGTGCAGATTCCACCCAATGGCCAAATCCTTTGCAAATCCTGACCACGGGGGGCTTGGAATGGATTATCCAACTTGGTCATTTCACAGAGCTGATGCGTGGAGGTTTGCCATCATGGAAGGAAGCCCGCTCGACTGTACAGTCTCGAGTTGACAAATTCTTCGGATGCTGATAACATCTTCAAGGTGCGGATGGCCTTGCGGGGGATGGGCATGTCAACAATGTGCAGACGAAACTGTGATGGACATGCTTTCTCAATCTTTTTCAGGGGTTTATCTCCGACTCTTCAAGCGTACACTCTGGACTTGTTGTTGAAGATGATAGTGGTGGTGTGGGTGATGCTGACCTTTCAAACTTTCAATTCTGATTATTCACTAAGGCCACTGCTGTCAGCCTTCAGATTCACGAAGCTTGTCGTGGAAGCTACTCCGGGGCACGATCATTCCAGGATATTCCAGGTATGGGGGGCCAGTGGGTCAGGTCATATCCGAGGAACAGAACAAAAGCATTGAAGCCTTCATTCCGAAATTTCTCGCTGGCCCGCTGAAAATAAGGAAATGCTACGAACCATTTCGAACGCTCGGCGAATGAGCCGATTACGTGCTGTGCGCAAGCTGGGCTTTGACTGCTTTCCCACTGGCAAATGCCGCGCCTGGCTTGGGGGTCTTCAAATAAGGAGTGGGGAAACAAGGCAGCAAGATTATTTATATCGACTGTGCTGCTTGAAGTGTGTGGTACCTGACTGGAAGTAGGACCAAGATGTATGAATTGCAAAGAGGGTTGCTTGGATAAACATTCAAGGAGAACATCATGAGTTCATTGAGGGATTACGTAGCTGGACGTAGCTCAACCACAACAATTTGACAGTGAGAATGTTACCCGACCTGCTTGGCTGTCAACACACTGATAGTATGCACGATAATTCTGGTTCCCGAGATTTCCCATGATTTCCCGAGGAATGTTTGGCTTTTCATGTCCTGGAAGCCGGGCACAGCACCGTGTTGGGATCTGGTGGCAGCCGTCGGTGGAAGCAAGACGATGACCATGATGAATTTTCTGACGTTTGGCCTGGGAAGTTTGTGACCAGCCGCAATTTAGATGGCGTCTGTGCTCAGGGCCCCCAAATTTTCCTCTTCTAGTCAGAGTCTGTTTTAACGTGAACACTTTTCTTTCAGCGTCCGTGTTTTGAATAGTTGGGTTTTGAGACACATCCAGTTTACTCTCATGTTTGTGATCCTTTTGGACAACTTATTGATGTCACATTAGCCCCTGTAGGCCTGTAGGATGGCCCTGTAGATAACCACCCGGAAATCCAACTTAGAAACTTGTGAAATCGCAGAAAAGGAGTCGGAACCTTCTCTATCTCAAAGCTCAGCCGTTATCATTTTATTCAGGTGAAGTGGGGTGCACCAGCATCTGGATCCTTGGCATTTCAGAATGGGCTTCGCATGGTTCGGGCTCCGAGCAAGTGGTGCTTTGTTTCTCCGAACAAGGACGCATGACCCGATGGGACGAGCGCATATGTTGAGAGGACATATAGAAAACAATGCAGAGGACCTGCTCAGGGAAGGGCCTCGCCAGCACAAGATGCCTAGCCAAAACACCAGGGCAGTTTGGACTTCTTTGGTCAAGAAAGACGTTCGTCAAACAATATCTATCAATCATGATCAACCTATGTCAATCTCTCATTTCTATCCATTTTCTATCCATTTTCTATCCATTTTCTATCCATTTCTATCATGGCTGCAAGAAATCCAAAGCCTGGAGAGGATCTCCGTTTTCACCTTTGGAAGCTGCATGGTTCACGAAGTTTACGGCGAAAGGTGCCTGCGTCCAAACCTTTCAGAGATGTAGCTTGGCGTTGACCCTTGTAAAACTATCCTTAGGGCAACAAAAAACCGGAGAACCTCCTTTCCCTTCCAAGTGTTTGAATCGTTCCTGTACTTTCAGCGAGCTTTTGAACATGTCTTGAGTGAAAGCTGCTTTGAATCACTCACAGGCTCAATATATTCAGGTGGTCAAACTCATGAAAACTGTCAGACCAAGGCATTCAAGATTTTCGAACGCCTAAACCCATTGGTTCCATGGATGCCATTGGAGATGCTGCCCTTCAATCATCCTCTGGCAAGGCTGGTCCTATGCCAGGTGAATCAACTAGGAGGACAAAAATGAGGACTTTTCTTTGGGTCTTCATAACTTAGGGCATCCAATTCAGTGCACTGCAGCAAGGTCGGCTGGGTTGCCATTCAAAACCAGGGTTTGAAACAGGATTAGCTGGTTCCGCAACAGTCAAAGGTGGTACAATTTTCCAGGTCTTTCTGACTGGCCCTTGATGCTCAGGCCGTGGTTCCGCACCGAACCCGTGGTTTTGAGTTGCAACAGCAGCAGCTATGACTGGCGCTGGTCGCAGCTGCGCCACCAGCTGTGGGCCTGGCATCGCGCTGAAAACCTGAGGACCAGACTGTGAATCTCTGCTTGGCAAATCATTGATGCACCATGGCACCAGCCATAAACACGTTTGTTTTGGTTTACTTCTGAGATATGGCTGGCATAGGAAGAAGTTCTGTGTAGCCCTGCATTGGAGATTTTGTTGCATCATTCTGGCAGAACGCTGCCACTGGTACCATATGAAGTGGTGGATCTGGTGTCCAGCTTGGTGAATCCCTTGAGCTTGCTGGAGGCAAGGAAAGTTGTATCATGCTGTAACAATTATTGAGCGGGGGGAGGGATTAGGACGGAGACCTCCCTATTTGAGGTTAGATGATCCATTTTTATTTCACCTCAGCATGGCTTTACACCAGAGCTTGAACAGTAGGGTGTTTCCTAAGAACGATGTAGTGTCCGGGCCTCTTTCTGTGGTTCTTTAAAGTGCATTGCCACTGTTGTGCTCTTCTTCCAGTAGTTTCCAAACACGTGTTGTCAGTTTCAGCATGGCTTTTTTGAACAGCTGCAAATCCTCAGGACCCCCAAGTCACAAACGCACGATGTCATGATTTCATAATTGTCGATGAGATTACATTTTTGGATGAAAGCAACAATGCAGAATAGCCAGAATAGATGGGTGTCACACCCAGCCGCAGGGCATGAACGCATTCATGAAAGGCATGGCATCAGGCCGGAAGGAAATGTGGTGTCGCGTCGTCCGCGGTTGAGTTCATGTGATAGATGAGCAAATGGTTTGAGATACTCGACGATCATGGAATCTTGCAGTGCCGGGCTCAAATCAGAAGCGGGGGTGAACAAAGAGTAGCTGGTTCGACGGTTCGACCGCCAGCAACCCGTGGAGGTGCCTATGAGCGATCTCAGGAAGGTTGGTTGCCCATTCCGATGTTCAAAGACATGTGCGTCCTCGGGCACATCTCTGTGATGTTCGTTGCTGCGGCTCGGATGTTGGTCCAGCTGCAAGAATATTGTTCTTCAGGAGTCTGCCATTTGCTCAACCACAGACTTTTCCGCTTTTTGTAGATCCTAAACTTTCTAAGCCTTTCCTTTCCCAACTTGGCCCAGCGGCAGTCTCCCCGAAAGCGCAGCAATCAGTAAGGTCCTGGTGTCGTACCAAGCAGGTCAACCCAATCTGGACCTTTTGGAAAGCCTCTACGTCACGGTCTTCCTGCAGGCTTTGCAAACAACCGAAATCCTGCTGTGACAGTCAGTGGCACACTAGGTCAAGAGTCCCTGTACCTCCGCCTTCTTCTCAGAATTTCATTTCGTTGATTTTGTTGTTCCTGGTTTTGACTTGACTATCCTTAATTAGCCATATAGGCTCCGATAGACTACAACCTGCTTCCACTACAATTTTGTAAAGTCCTTGTGAAGCATTGATCTGGTGTACAGGGCATCTGGGTGCTGCTGGACGGGCAGTTGTGGCCAATCATTGCTGCTGACTTCGCAGCTTAGATGCAGCCTCAACCACCTCAACGGCATGTGATATTCGGGCTGTTTGGAGTTCCCTAGAAGTTCCACAGGCTTTGGTTTGATCGGATACAAAGGGCTATTACATATTTGCATACATCGACACCCATTAAACCAACTTTAGCTTTTTACAAGTCATTGAACCCACTCGAGCCCACTCCCATGAAGATGTTGCTCCAAGTTGCACATGTCCAAGGTGAAGTTGAATGAGTTGCACCATCCTGCGAAGCTGGGCCACGCCTCCTGGCAGCGTTGTCCCTGTGTGGTAACGCCAGAGCTTGGCCAAAGCATAGCACCCTGGCTGCAAAGGGTCAAGCAATGTCAAGCAATGTCAAGCAATGTCAAGCAATGTCAAGCATGACAGGTCATCCGAGAAGTCATGGCAGAAAAGCTTTGGGAGCACTCAATTTGGTGGAAAATGGTGCAAACATGTATGGGTAATTATGGATATATGATATGTGTTTTCATGACAATGATATACAGTATAAAGATGAGTTGGGGAGACAGGCAGCGTTCAGACCCAGCCACTGCTTGGCTGACTTGTAGGAACAGCAAACAATAGAAGACTGGTCTGTTTGCAACATCTCACTGTGAATTGACCAAGCCTGTTGAGCAAAACATATGAGAGTTGAGGCACAGAGGAGCAATGTGGGGCCCTGGAACGTGGCGCTCATTGTTTCTTGACTTCAATGCACCATTGTCAAGTACTATTTTCACATGTGGTTCCAAAACAAAGCGATTTAGGAGTAGTACAGCTATGTATGTAGAGCATGAAAAGTATGTATCACAGGGATACCAGTAGTACCGCACAAGGCGGTGGCGGAAGTTTCAGGAATAGCAAACTATAGGAAAGGTGAGTTGCTGTGAATGATGGATGGCAGAGCGAAC
>BGPT01003462.1:2656-15341 GCA_003297045.1 Symbiodinium sp. clade C Y103 | reverse complement strand
ACTTTCTTCATGGCTGAGCTCTTCACATCTTGGCTCTTCTCACCTCTGCTTTTCAACTGCCCATATTGTCGGAAGTTTCACTTCTAAACTTCCTTCGATAAACTGCATGAATGATGTTCAATCTACTTCATTTTTCTCTAAAGGCTACCTTAGAATCTTTTCCTGTAAACATCAACGAACTGGAGAAGAAGCGCACCCATCGCGATGAGTCTCCTGGTCCTTCTTTGCATTCAGCACGGGAATTTGCATGTATGAGATTTTATGAGAATGTTAGTGTAGAGCTCCAGGGCCCAGTTTCCAGGTAATTTCCTATCTCAGATTGAATCAGAGAAGCCACGTAGTCTACCCACCGCTGCCCAATCTTTGAAGCCACGCCCCAGAAACCTGCGACCGGGTTGCACTAGGGTGGCCACAACTACGTCTTTGACATTGCCCTGGGGTTGCGAGAAGCCAGCATGGCACTCTCGATTCCAGCAAACTTGAACTTGCTTGGGTACGAACTTGCCGAGAAGTTTGCAGCCTCTGCAGAGTATTGCGAGTCACTTGAAGTGAATAGTGAGTCTAGGGTTGAAACTGAGACGAATGTTCCTTAGGCCACTGCAATCCGAATCTCTCACCCTGACCCCCAGCTTCTTTTCCTGCGGCTTGACTGCCCTAGCCGGAGACCATGAACATTTAGTTCAGGTGAGCAAAAAACATCAGTTTTGTTTGGCTTGGTTATATAGCCGTTTACCCGTTGTCGCGTGTCTCCTCCCGGTCCCGCTGTCCCAGAACGAAGCGTTTTCTCACTCGCATCCTCTGGCTGCTTCAGTTGTAGGTTGCTGGGTGCCGGCTTTTGTCTGCGCGATGGCAACGTGAAGCATCTCATTCGTGTGCTGTCCGAACCAAACCATGGCCTTGAGAAGCACCACTCCACCTTGCTGTCGTCCAGCGACTCCTTGCTTAAGGTGGATTTGGAGATGGGAACTAGTTTCCTAGAATGGCCACTCTGATTTCAAGACATTTCAATACTGTAGGACTGTGGGATTTAGTTGGCTATCACCCCGATCGGAAACGCAAGGGCATCGCCGTGATCGACTGATTCAAAGAAACACACAGACAGCTGCTGGAGGCCAATGCGTCGGGCCTTGATCTGGCTGCAGCTCAAGAAGAAGCCCGGAGAGCGTATCTGCAGAGCCCTGCGTTGCAGGGCGCTGACTTCATTGTTTGCACTTTCCCGTAACCTTGACTTAACATCAGTGGGTGCTCCTCAGACTTACAGATTTTCTACACACGCTATTTTACTGAGAAAGAATGGGAACACGAAGTTTCTCAAATTCCAAGTTTGAGGATCAGTCACTACTCATATTCATTTCACTTTCGAGCGGACCCCTTTGATGAGACATGCTTTTCTTTGGTTGATTACAGGCAGCAGCGCTTTTTGTGGCAATTGGCCAGGTGAAAGCCAGACTCAGTGACTTCCATCAAAAGAATTTCAAACACACATGTGAGCATGCTGGTCACGCTACATACTAACTTGTAGGTTGCAAAATTGGACACCCAGGCGTGCTATAGCACCTTAGTTTGCTGTATTTTTTCATATTGAGTCTCCACGTTTGATGTAGAAAAACAATCAGACATAAAGAAACAATAGAACTCTCGCTGTTAATTAGCCATGTGGTAAAGACCTTCGTATGGTGGGTGATATCAATACAGAACCTTTTGTGTCCCTTAGCCCTGCTCACTGTAGAACATCCAGCCAGATCACCATTGATTACCATGTGATCATGTGATCCTAGGTATGTACTGGCCTACCTGTTGGATGAAGTGTCTTGACGCGACATTGTTAGGAGCAGAAGTTCAGAGCAGTTGATCAAAGATTGAGGTGCCAGAGCTCCGACAGTCTGTCCTGTTGATTTGGCAGGGAGGTTCCTTGGATGCAATGGATCCAATTATTGTACCGGATTGAAACCTGCCGAAACATGGAAAAACCAGACAAGCGAATCTGATCAGGCTCCACTGTCTTCAACTTCGCCCATAAAAGAACACCAGTTGCTGCTGTACTTGTACTGTCATAGTTGTATGCTGCTTCCAACTCACGCTCTTCTCCTGTATAGGGGGTATGTACCCTCAGTCTGCATAAGCTAAGGATCCTTGCTCGAATATCTGCATGAGGACCTACATGAGTGGGCACAAAGAAAGTTGCTTCACTGGCGAACAAGGCACCGGCCAGTGCGATTCGGTGACTCCAATAAGTGACTCGAAGTGTCTCTATGCATTACGGAGTGTTATATAGTTGCTCATCGTTTCTGTAAAGCAGAGCTGTGGAACATTGTAGAACGATCGAGAAAATCTTAGAACTTGGCCATGATTCAGTGAAGCGAAGCTGAGGGCCCAAAGCTTACGGCAACAGTGTGCTTGTCGGAAATAACTCGAATCATTCTGTGCTCCCGCAAGCGCCACCAGTTGCATGAACAGCTTTTTTTGACCAACAACACACACACACACACGCAGAGGTTTTCAAGCACAAAGGACTCTCAATCTGATTTTTCTGTGCAATCAGCGGTTCTATCCCATCATTCTTGCGGAGTCTTGGTCATGTACTGTAATGTATGGATCCATCTCATTCCATTTTAATCTTAACATTGAAATTCTCAGCCAGATATTGACCTAGACTAGGAATCTCATTTGGCCCCCTTGCTTTGCTTCAGAACAGGAGGCTGTACGTCATGAACCACCTGGACCATCACTGGCTGCGGAGGCCTTACCCACTGAGGGCCGTGGCTGACAGCGGCTGATTTTTTTGATATTTGGCTAGCAGTAGGGAATCAACAGTTGGCACGCTGTGTGTGGGGCGGGGATGCTCCATTTGCAAGCAGCATGGTACTTTTGAAGATCGCTCGGGTTTTCTTTGCTCTGAAACAGCAGCGTCCAATCATGTCCAATCCCTTTCGATCTATTCCCGGTCTTTAGGTGAAAGATTTGGAAGTTGGAGATGCTCCACTTGCATCAGGGAATCATCAGGGTAAAAGCCATTGCCAGGACTGTGGGTTCAGTGCCTTTTGCGCCCTTTGGAGCTCGGCATATGCATGGTGTGTTGGAGCGTCAACTGGGCAAAGTCTATGGCTCCAACAGCATATCAAAACAAGTGCTGGTGCACAGGCGCGCCTGGGCTGAGAGCCCAAACTTTGGGTCTTCCTAGTGGACAGTGCACTTGCGAAGCTGGATGACATTTGGCACATAACAAGCATGAACATAAGATATGTAATGTGTACATACAGTTACATACATGTAAAATGTATCTTCACGATGCATATATAATGCGAACACATAGTACATACATACATGTATACAGTATACACAACACATGTATAGTAACAACATGTTTAGACGTGAGTAGGCATCACGTCACACCACGTCTGATGCTATTTTACGGGAATGATGACCCTGCAAAGGACTCAAAGCTAATAGAGGCCGACTCTGAGTCTGAATGAATTATGGAATAGTATGTCGGATGTCACTTGTCATCTCACTGTGGCTGGGCAGGATGCATTTCATCCTCTCTCAAACGGAGTTCACTCTGCTGAAGACGCTCATGGAACATCACTTTGAGTCAAAGGTGGGCCGTGTGATCTGTTGCACGATGGCCCATGACGGAACAAAGGACCGTACCCCGCCATTCCAGGTCAGCGATATAGATCTCAAGCTTCACTGGCCACCGTTTGAGATATGGGAACTCATCAATTTCAAGGCCTCAGGGTAGGGGCGCGCAAAGTGGAGAGAGTTGGGCAAACAAATAGTGAGCTTGAAGAAGCACCAGAAGAATGAACTTGTCTTGATGGAAACAATCTGTAGTGAAATGTACTCACTGTACTTGTGAAAACTTGTTAACATGCATGGCATTCTTTTCCATGGGATTCTGAGTTTGAGTTGGAAAGGGTTGTTGAGAAGATCCACATTAACATTTTCTGCACCTTGTGTAGATGAACTTGCTCTAAGTTGCTCCTAATTCGCTTTAGTGGGCAGATCTGCGTTGAGAAAGGTGGTCTGACCATCCTGAGCCTTCCAGGCAATTGTGCTGTTTCCATGGAACCTCGAGATCACCACTTTTCTGGAATTCTACCGACTTAACATTCCTCTGTTCGTGCAGCTCTCAGCAGCTGAACTTGTAGTGAACCGCTCCTGATTGTGCAGATTTTCCAATCGAGTATGTACAGGCTATATAGGAGATTTTTCCCAAACGGGCTGACAGTTTCTCAGCTAACATCAGATGCGACGTTTGACTGTTTTCTCATTGTGACGTCTCCAGCTTTCCAGTTGCCTGAGGTCCCAGATTCGAGTTTCATGTCCGTGGTGGTTTGGTGCTACTCAGCTGCAACTTATTTGGCGAATCAAATAGCTAGATACCAACATGGACGCCTTTTGAAATAGTGAGAACAATCTGTCGTATATTGTGGAACATTTAGGGATTATAGATTATAGATCCAAGTGTAGTACAGTATCAACTCATGGATGGGAATGTGGAAACGTGCGAGTACTGCCTCAGCGATGCTGAAATCGATCCCACCAGCAACCCTCGCATCCAATCTTCCTGATTAGTTGGGAATATGCTACGACTGCTACGATTCTTTGTTTGAAATTCTTGCTCGGCCAAGCTACATGCAGGAGTGTCTTTCACTGGGAAACGGATTTGTCTCCATCCTTTCTCATGTCAATCACCCAAGGAGATGGGGTAATTTTGCTTCGACCCTAGAAAAAGCTGCATGGATGGATCATGGCCAAGTTGTGTACCAAGGGGGTTAAGTAATATAATCACAGCATATGTAGTGATCGATACAATTTCCACATCCTGTGTGAATGCTCCACAGGCTACATGGTGAATCCGGCCTTGCAGCATGTGCATCGCTTCACTACAATCAGGCCTGTGTAAAGGATCAGATTAATTGGCCTCTCAAGTCTTAGAAGAGTGTTTCAGTACCACTGCTAGTGCAAGCGAGCAACCCAAGTCTCTACCCCATTCTTGTCGCTGAAGTCACTGCAGAAGATTTGCACCAAAATGATCGAACATGTACTGGGCGATTCGGTAATATTGGCCTTGGGAACAGACGCGCCAGGAAGGAATGGTGGCATGGAGCTTCCTGTCATCTACAGCCATCACCAGAGGAGTGTTTGCAACTCAGATCTGTCCCAGCTGTCCCTAGGCCCTAGGAGGGGTAATCGTGATGAGCCAGTCCCGATCCAGGACATTTGAGAACGTCCTACCATGCTGGCATTGTTCACCAAGTGAGTTCTGTTGTGAAAAGCATATCATGGGACTGAGCACAGCATGCAGGATCTACAAATAGGGCTTGGCTTGGTGTGGCTGCTCTGTTGATGCTCAAAAGCCGCAGTTGAGATTCAGCTAGAGAAGGCCTCGAAGGCCTAGAGGCCTAGAAGGCCTTGCACCAAAAGCCGCCTCAGCTGAGGTGCTGGGGCCGAACCAGACTCAGTTCCTCCATGGTTGGATTCCGAAAGCGAGATGCCACTGTTCAAACAGATCAACAGCTGGTGTCACGGTAGCATTTGATTCCCTAAATGCCAGCCACGAGCTTGCTTCATTTGCAAAGTCGAAGGAAGGTCCAGAGAGATCGGATTCTGCAACTTGGGTAATATGGATTACAGTCCTTCTGCAACCGAAACGATTGCATGGTGCATGGTTGGGATTTCTCTAGTGTTGCAAACTACAAATAGCAGAAGGACTGCCATGATGAGCTTCTAAGTGCCATTGGATCATACGCGTTCTCCTCCAGGCCCGAGGGTTTCTTGATTGCAGGTGGCAAGAAACAGACTACGTGAAGATGCCCCACGTTCAACACTTCACTGGCGTGGTTCATTTGCTGCAGCAACTTCATCACTTTGATCCGCATTCTGTTGCCAGGTACTTAGGAAGATTGCAACACTGGGAGAAGGGTCAGTGGGAAAGCCAGATGGGGCTTGCATCCACAGACACTTAATGTAGCTTAGTATCATTTCATAAATGCAATTTCGTTCTATTTCGATTCACTCATGTTGAACATGAAAAAGGGGTTCTTGCCCTTGTAGGGTTAATACAGTTAATACATTGATTGCCCCGTGGAAGCTCCTCACATCATGCATCTGAGGTCAAGAGAATGCGAGCAGCAAATCTGGCAGATAAGATGAAGTCTGCCAGTATTTATGAAGCAATGTTGGGCACCAGGTAAAAAGGCCCGGCCAAGCCAGAAGGAGGATCAGTGTCGTCAGACTCGTACACCAAAGTGTATACATATCATAGTTATACATATACAGTATCCTATGAATCATATACATATTTGACGTATCTGTGATGCAGTGCCTTGGATATCTCTGGTATTCTCTTGCTATGGAATGGGATCTGCAAATGGCATGGTTACCTGGTTTGTTCATGGGAGACAGAACTGACAGGTGGTCCTCCAAAGTCGAGACCTATGCACAAGAGAAGGAGAGAATGAGAGCCAGGTAACCTTGCTCCTGTCGACCCACCAGTCTGCGGGTGGAACTCAGCTCTTCCGTTTGAAGGGTTTCCAGACTGTACAACCCCTGAATTTGATGTGGGACCACAAACCAGCTAGATTTACTGCGATTTAGATGTGTAAAATCACCCAGACATAATGCGATCATCTTGGACCCTCTTCCATGCTTGGATTCAGGGGATGTGCAGGGTCTTGCCACCTGTGCGAGTCCGTGATCCGGTCAGTAGCAACGGCCGATGCAAAGTGTGTCTTTGCGTTAAAAGCTTTGTGGCTAGTGGCTAGGGCTGGAAATATTCGGGCGCCAGACCAAAGAACCGAATTGAACTTTTTTGGAACATAGTTGTTTAAATAGCAAAAGCAGGGGTAGGCGAGTTTGCGTTAGAGTTTGGTGCTGCCTTGCGCCAGTGCATTTGATCAGGGTCTCTTGTTAAAAGCTTCCACATCATCTAATCAGTTCGTTCTATCAGATATTGCGAGCTTCAGAACTGGAAGCTAATAGTTTAATTCATGGCTTTGTCCAGAAGCCCAATTTCCCTATATTTTTCTTGTCTATTCCGGAGGTTTGGGATACTCGTTGGCTCCCGAACAGCTGAGGGTGAACCAACTGGTAGACGAGGTGCTGCAAGAGGCCGGGGCGGCATCAATTGATACAGTATGCCATGTGCAACTAAATCTGCATCAACAACTCCCAAGGCCTTTGGTTGCCTTAAAGATCGGTTCCCACCCGTACGACTTGCTAGTCATCCCAATTCACCAATCGGTTTCAAGTGGCTTGAAACAACGACCTTTTGGGGTGCTTTCCAGGAGCGATTGGAGATCTGTGAGGACCCGGAAGCGACCGGGGATGTTGCAGAGCCACTTGATTTCAGCGGCGAGGGCAGGACGGACCTTTTGATGGATTTTCATACACTTTGCAGCGCCAGTTTTATCGCATACTGTTGTCATGACTGAGGCAGCTTCAAGCTGAGCTTGCTGAGTCCCGATACAAGGTTCGACGGATGGCAGCATATGGTCACAACTGGTCACAGAGGGCCGAATTTCGGCGAGAGTGATAGAACCAGTGCCCAGTCACTGGTAGATCAAACATCCAGTGCTTGATCCAGTGCTTCATGGCTTGTGTTGAATGTTGGCCTGCCCTGGAAACCCAAACGAATTGGAGACCAATGACTGAATTCAATGCCCATCATTGATGAGGCCGCACTGCACCGGCAACAGAAGTTCCAGGAGGACTCCCTGTGGGTTTGATTCCGCCAGCGTTCTTTTTGGTGATGGTGGTGGCAGTGGTGATGGTGATGGTGATGGTGGTGGTGCTGCTGCTGCTGCTACTGCTGCTGCTGCTGCTGATGATGATGATGATGATGATGATGATGCTGCTGCTGCTGCTGCTGATGATGATGATGATGATGATGATGATGATGATGATGCAATAAGGAATGTGGCTTCTCCACGTTGTCACGACAGAGTTGGCTTTGGGCAAGGGATGTAAGGAGGTAGAGTATGGTAGAGGTAAAGCAAGTAGGAGTCGAAGTGCCAGAGCAGCCTGCGCACTTCTCAAGCTGGAATTTTCAATGTGCTCTCACACCAAGCATAGAGCGTCTGGAGATGCAGTGCAGACCAGGAAAGACGAAGCGAGCCACTAAAGAAGGCCGGTTTCTCATTCTGTTTATCCCTCCTCACCATATCAAATGAAAGCAAATGACTCTCTCTCTCTCTCTTTCTCTCTCTCTCTTTCTCTCTCTCTCTCTCTCCCTCTCTCGTTCTCCCTCTATCTCTCTCTCTCTCTCTCCATATGTATATATAGATACGTACAGGGACATGCCCTGTCTCTCGATCTTTTTATTCCAGGTATCCAGAAGCCGATTTGAGGGCTAGCAGCCAGGGAGCAAACAGACATAGGAAGGTTTTGCATGAATTATGATCTCCAGTCTGTTTGCCAAAGCTGGACAAAGAAGCATGGAGCTTGGGATCAGATTCTTTACAACGGGAAGGGATTGTTGGTTCATGGGGGAACTTCCCACTACAGTTTGAGCAAGGAACATTTGTTTCTATGATTATCTTTCAACCTAAAAAACACCTAGATGCGTTAGAGGCTTTGTTGCAGTGGGGAAGGTGTTCTTCCCTTGGATCTGTGTTGGTAAATCGGATCGTGAGCTGGGAAATGGCTGGGAACAGCTGCGACAAGGAACTTTCAATGACTCAGTGGGTCTCACGAGCGCTGTGGGAGGAGCCCCTGGACAGCATTGGATGACTCACGCAGTGGCTCTGGGGGTCCAAGATTGTATCAAATTTCAGCACCAAAATGGCTATGAAACATGGAAGTTTGATGAAGTTTGCTCATTTTGGCAGCTAGGCACCCAAGAAAAAATAAGTGAACTCGATCCACCCATGCAGGCCTATCACGACCTATCACGACCTATCCTGGACAATTCTCCAGTGCTGAGGCGTTGTGGCAGCAAGACCATGGAGGAGATTCTGCCGCCGCAGGAACTATTGGCTGAGCAGCTGATCTGGTGGCGGAACAGGTGCGGGTCATTGGGATTTGGGACCGAGAGGTGGGCACCAGCATGGACATTATGCGCTAGGATTCAAACCCTGCACGAGGTGGCTTACTCCGATAACTTTCAGAGCTGGGGCTCTTTCTCAGCGCTCTAGAAGATGCCTTTTTCAATCTTTCTACACGATCTCTTGTGAGATCTGTGTGTAATGCTGTCTTGTCGAGAGCTTTGTTTCTTTTTAGAGCTTTTGCAATCTGCACGTGTGCGTGTGTGTGTGGGTGTGTGTGTCTGATTTCCCAAATACCATGACCGTGGATATGATTTCATGTGCTCATGCCACAACATTTGAAGCGGCACGTTCTGGGGAGGCTGCATGAGGTCGAAAAGCAGCGATCCACTGTGAATCACAGGCAGGAACACCAGGGCTGCTGCTAACCATGTTCGGCTTTGCAGTGAATTCATTTTCTGCATGTTTCTGATCTGAAGTAATTAAGAATACACCAAGAGGATGCCCTGCAAAATCTGAAACCATCTGACCATCTACATCATTGTGACATCATTGTGACATCATTGTGACGTACTGTACCTACCTTAGATCACCACTGACCTCACCCTGCGAAGCTCCAGCTCCGAGCTGTGAAGGATGCGATCCCAGTCGCCGCGGATGAGCAAGACGCGCAACCAGCGACACAGGTTGGGGCACACGACAAACATAGAGAAAAAAACGAACATGAAGCAAGACGGACAAAGCAGGTGAGCGGTGAAGGAGCTGAAGTGGTCGATGTCATGTCTTGAAAACGCTTCTGGATTTGACACGATCTGATTTTATTTCAATCATTTCCCGGAAGACATGGCGATGCTTCCAAAAAGAACTCATTTGTTCAGAAATATTCTTTACAATTTGTTCATGCTCATCCTTGTTGCCTTTGACTCAATTCCCTATGGCCACGCATTGTGCGTTTTGCAGCTCTTTTCATTGTGATGCAAATGCAGCAAGGACCCCATGGCGTTGCACACTTCTCGAGGTATTTTATATTATTTTGTCACGTTCATGACACAACATGCAGGTACTTGCGACAAACCCAAGCAAAGTTCATTTCCAGAATTAGGTCGGATAGGTCAAAATCTCCGCCCTTCACACACCGAATTGGAGGCTGGGTCCTTCCTGTACTGCTCTGCTGCCTGGAGACGAACGTGAAGAGGCTTGTGGGTTGAATACTGTTGAATCAATTTGGATCCGAGACCTTTTCACAAATTCTCGCACTCTTTCAATAGAGGCGCCTTTGAAATGGGGATAGTCATTGTCCCAAATTACATGACCACATTCAACAAACTTGAACGCTTCTTCTGGAGATTCCAATTCAATAATCATGACAACATAAGGCTGGAGCAGCTTCCCCCCGGATCCGAACACCATTGTGACCCGCTACCCATGTCAGGTGGTTGCTCCAAATTGCGTGCCCCAGCATTTTCTCCAAATTGATGACCATATTGTGGGAACGCCAATCTGATCCCAAGTTCCTAGATTCCTAGATGATGGAAATGTTTTTTTTTCAGAGACGACACGGAATTGACAAACATTTCCGTTTCCTGGGACATGACAGGTACATGTGACTTCACAAGGCGAAATCTCTCCAGGCGCCACTGATTCTTCTGGATATGTCCCAAAACTGTTCGGAGGTATGATGGATGAATATCTGGGTCCAGTTTTTGAACAGACCACAGGATTCATTTGGCACAAAAAAAAGTTTTATCAGTAGGGTCCCGGTTGGAACTCTTGAGGCCATTCATGTCAATCATGTCAACCTATTCACCCACCGTCTGCCACAGTTGCCTCATGGCAGGTGCCTTTTCCCCGTCATTGGAGTGTGACAAAGTCTCACACTGTGGAATTTCATCAGTCACGACAGCAGGTGAGATGGGCGCCCACATTGCTTGGATGGTCGCAAGATTGAGTGGGAGGTTCATGTCTAGTCTGTGTAGTCGATTCAGAAAAACATTACACCTTTCTGTTCCCAACCAGCATGAGATGGAATGTAGGGGGTAGTCGTCGGGAATGCAGCATCCAGCTGTGCCTTCACATGGAGCTAGGTGGCATGATGTCTCGGTCTCAAACTAATTGTCTGGAATCGTTCAGTCCATTCTCACCGTTGACTGAGCCTTGAACCTTCAAAGGTGAGCTTTTTTGGCCAAGATCTATGTTGGATGCGAATTTTGCTGGGGGATGCCACAGGTCCTCATCTGCCATCCTCACCTTCACTTGGCCTACAGGCGGGGTAGTGGAAGCTGGGAGAGCAAAGCAAAGCAGAGCAACTTCAGACTCTGCACTTCAGACTGAAGGTCACCAAAGGTCATGACTGAACTACTAAGCAGCGGATACTAAGCAGCGGATATGCTAAGACATGCTCATCTTTTGCGCTTCTAAATTATATATATATGTACACAGTATACACATGATCAGAGGAAGTTTCGTAGAGAAACTCCGAGTTACGGAAAGTGAACATTCTAGTAGTCCAAAGATCATTGTGTCAAGTGGGCACCTGCGATTCACCNCGAGTTACGGAAAGTGAACATTCTAGTAGTCCAAAGATCATTGTGTCAAGTGGGCACCTGCGATTCACCACATTAACAACTCACCACATTAACAATTCATCACATTAACAATTCACCACATTGACAATTCACCACATTAACACTTCACCACATTAACACTTCACCACATTAACACTTCACCCACATTAACAATTCACCTACATTAACAATTCACCACATTAACAATTCACCTCATGAACAACTCACCACATTAACAATTCACCACATTAACAACTCACCACATTAACAATTCACCACATTAACAATTCACCACATTAACAATTCACCCTTCACCACATTAACACTTCACCACATTAACACTTCACCACATTAACAATTCACCACATTAACACTTCACCCACATTAACAATTCACCCACATTAACAACTCACCCACATTAACAATTCACCTCATGAACAATTCACCACATTAACAATTCACCACATTAACAATTCACCACATTAACAATTCACCACATTAACAAATCACCACATTAACAATTCACCACATTAACNACCACATTAACAATTCACCTCATTAACAATTCACCACATTAACACTTCACCCACATTAACAATTCACCACATTAACAATTCACCCACATTAACAATTCAGCACATTAACAACTCACCACATTAACAATTCACCACATTAACAATTCACCGCATTAACAATTCATCACATTAACAATTCACCACATTAACAATTCACCACATTAACAATTCACCACATTAACAACTCACCATTCACCACATTAACACTTCACCCACATTAACAATTCACCACATTAACAATTCACCCACATTAACAATTCACCACATTAACAATTCACCCTTCACCACATTAACACTTCACCACATTAACACTTCACCACATTAACAATTCACCACATTAACAATTCACCCTTCACCACATTAACACTTCACCACATTAACACTTCACCACATTAACAATTCACCACATTAACAACTCACCACAGTAACAATTCACCACATTAACAACTCACCACAGTAACAATTCACCACATTAACAACTCACCACATTAACAATTCACCACATTAACAATTCACCACATTAACAACTCACCACATTAACAATTCACCACATTAA